>MKEJ01058571.1:0-12849 GCA_001753735.1 Embelia ribes
GATTAGGAAATATTCTATTAGTCACATCACAAGTAAATAATTAGATTAGGAAATATGAGATATTTAGGGATTGTGATTGATCCGTAATTGATTGTAAATATTATGTAATATTCTGTAAGTTCTTATTATAAATAGAGACTGAGACAACCTTATTAGGAGTGCTCACAATTATTCACATATATTCTCTACGTCTTACAATATTCTTTTCTAAAAAAGGTACATTATTTTTCTCTTGCAAATCGTAACAATGGAGCTATAACTATTTAAGAAATGGATATCTTATAAAACTAGATTCTAATAATAATTAGAACATATAATACACAGATAAAAAAACCACAGCACATCTGTTGATGATATTAACATTCATCCTAACACTTATCTTTCATGCCTACATATGTTTTAACACAAACTCTCTTAGTAATTCATTTTTGCTATTATATTCAAATATCATAGACAATGATAGATGTATTTACATAATAAAATTATATAACAATTATTACATCAATAATGCATTCTTATTTCAAATTGTAGGAAAGTATATTTTTCAAAAAAGTGCAGGTAAGTGGTGGATTTAATGTAAAAAGTTGTACAAATATTTTTTGACATTTTTGAAATTATACAATTTGTAGCTAAAATATAAATAGACCCATTTTAAAGTAAATTTAAATCAATTATTCAATCTTTTAAATTATTATTACTTTTGTAACTAATATATTTCTTTTTAAAAAGAAAAAATTCTGGTTCATTAGTTAACTACTCATTTTCACACCACGCAACTAATGGTAGCTTCGGTATTAGCTTTCCTTGAACTGGTAGACCACATTAACGAGGACTGAGAAGTTGGGGGCTTAAATGACGGAAAGTAGAGCTGGGGGATGAAATTGACTATTAAGTCAAAGTTGGAGCGACTAATAGATATTTTACCTGAAAAAGAACCACACACAAAACAAAAAGCAAAAGCAATTCCCCTTGAACACACACTGAATGCTTGTTTTCAGTTAACTACAAGAACATTGTATAGAATTGTCAATAGATACAAGAAAGGGAGAGAGAAAATATACTTCGCTAAAGTTGACCAAAAAACACTACAAGCAGGAATATCGTCCAAGCTACCTTTCCACCTTATTCATAAGATAGACTTATATTAGGGATTGTAATATAAATTTGGTGAGGCTTAGGGGGGCAGTTATAATGCCTTAGGTCCTGTGACATTAACCATAGAACCAGGCAAAACGGATTAAAAAGACGTTCGCTGGGCATCAAAGAGACCCACACTACATGAGGGTTATGAACACGAAAATTATTTTTCTTGTAAGCTAGTTGAAAGGCCTTACACAGATGATGCATACAAGAAACTCTTCAAATTATTAATCTAACATATTGATGCAGTTAGGAAAACAACTAGAAAGAGATATGGGGAACATGTGTAACAGTTCATTGTACCAAATCAAACAACTAAAGAATCAAGCAATAGAGGAAGGAGAAGTTACCAACCTCCCATACTCATCAACATGCATTCCTTCCATTTCTCTAATTGGATCATCAAAGGCACGATCAGCTCGACAGGGACGCCTAAAGAAAGAACCCACGGATGCATCATCTTTGGAAACCCCCATGTCATCAATATATTGACGTAGAAGAGACTCTGGTAAGATTTTCCTCTCAAGCCATAATCGCAAAACCTAAGGAAATGACAAATTGATCATAAACAGAGCATAAAATGATAACTCAGTCACTGGTAATTTACACACCATAAAACAAGAACAATATCACAGGCAATAAATCTTGCACATAAGTACCTTGAGACATTGACGTCGGTTTTCATGGGCTGTAGTTCCAGAAGGAACCGCAGCTCCTAATAGGCGTGGCAATGCTGCTTGAACTGTAGGAATATAGGAAGCTCCTGCAATGCCTATTTAATAATAAAGCAAATAAAAATTGAGGTACCATACCAAAGCAGCAAAGCACAAAACAATTAAGAAAACAGAAACCGAGAAGGAAAACGGTAAAAGAGGAGCAGAAGGGGTGAGAAACTGCTGCCCAAGCAGTAGCCAATACCATACCTTTATGAGTATGTGAGCACTGAGTGATAGAGTCCACCAGAAAAAACAGATCAATTTTGCGATGACTGTCGGGCTCACTTTCCAACTTCCGTATGAGCAGTTCTACAACCTGCAAAAAATTACAAATAAAAACCAATAGGTTTTTCATTCTTTCAGACTATCACCAGCATGAAAATTTAGATAAAATAACTTACTTCATTAGCAATTCCATACTTAGCACAATCAATTGCAAGACGAGTTGCACGCCCAATGCTTTCTCTGGTCCTTGACAGTGTCTCAATCATCCCTTCAAAAGCATCTCGGGAAACGGCTGCCTCAGTACCATCACTTTGCAATCCTGCAGAAAGCTGGTGTCCTGAACCAACTCTCATCTCCTCAAATTCTTCAGCATCAGGTTGATTATTAGAAGAAAGGCCGTGGTGAGGAGAAGCCTTGGATGTGCTTGAATAATGTCCCAGTCCATCTGGTTGCAAAACATTACTGGACTCTGGTAGGGAGTGGTGAACTGCATACGGAGGACTCGCACTCCTCGTAGGCATATCGATAGAGGGTGCCAAAAGAGAATTAGCACCGCCATGAAAATTATTATTCTGTGTGTGACCTTGTTTCCTTCTAGCCTGAGCAGCAGCAATTAGATTCCTCATTGACATAGGAGACTCCAAAATCTTTGAACCAAAAACCGGACTGATACTATCATCTACACCAGCTTCCATCCTGACATTAGCCAAAAAAAAAAAAAAAATGAGCTTTCAAGCAGAAAATGGGGATCTTTAGGGTATTGAGAAATGTTGCCTGAAGCGTGCGGATCATTCCAAAACGTGGAATGAAAAGGGGAACATGGCATGTCAAATGCTGTAAAATGTGGTATAATAAGGGTAGTGTTCTATGGGTTTTCCTAGATATAAAAGGAAACAGCAAGGATCTTTCCTAATTTGACTTCATGTAATCACTCGTGACAAAACAAATAATTATTTTGGAATACGAAGTCTGATGCTTCAAGCTGTTAAGGATGGAAATTACTTCAATTTTTTAACTAACTCATTTGGGTTTCTCTTCAAAAAATGTTTCAAGTACACAAATTTATTGGTTTTCCTTTGTTGGCTAAATACAGTGATTTGGTATGGAGGTGTACCACATTTTGGAACAAAGGTATCAATTCGCAGTTCAATGAGGTATTAGTGATTTCGGGTTACATGGGAATTGTAACAAAAAGTCAATACACTGGATAGAGAAATCAACGATACCTGCCACCAGAGAAAGTGTTGTCCATCTCAAAACTCGCTCTCACATGATCAGAATCATCAACTTCACGAATAGAGTTGCGTTCAACACTTTGTGATCTCCCAGGCAAAATGGTCTTATTTCTCTCAGTTTTCACTTGGCTTTGAGTATATCTCAAGCCATTTGAAACCACACCAGGGACCTTAGTAGGTTCTGCCAGTGCTTTCTTTTTATTACCATCACCAGATCCATTCACCAAAAAACCATCAGCTTTTGTCAGTTCCGACACTTGTGTGTTAATAGTACCACCTATTAAAGGAGACTTCCTTGGGGATCCTGAAATTTGTTTATTTGTTTTGATAGTAACTCGTTCAAGTGGTCTTGCTGGACTATGGAAGACATGAGCCGTAATCACCTTTCTAGGCCTCTTGTCTAAAGGTTGGTCAGAATCAAGTGATGAATGCTCATTGACCAGCTTGACAGAATGTGTCTCCTCCTCCGAAAGACCAAATCCAACGGCATCCAAATCCTTTAAACTAGTTCGAACACCAGTAGAGCCTTCACCTTGTGCATCAGTCTTCTTCAGAGAGGCAGAAAAACCAGCAGAAGCACGAACCTTGCCAGCAGGTCTACCATGAACAGGTGTTTTAGGTCGCTCACCGTCATCATATATTCGAACAGCCCTCCTTTTAGTATGCATTTGAGTAGCTGGGGTTTTAACCATAACAGCATGTGAAGCGTCCTTGTTCTTGGCTGCAGAAAAACTTTCCATTCTATTTCTGTCTGTCTTATCAGCAGAATTAGACAGAGCTTCAGAAGTCCCCCGTCTACGGTTGGTTGGAGGCAGATCATCTTCATCCAAAAAGATGAGGGAGGACGTTTGACCTGTTTGCACTTTTGATGCAACGCAATCTGCAGCTGTGTGATTTGCTGCTTGTTGGCCGACGTCATTTGGATACCCAGAACCATGTTTTCTGCTTTGGAGCATTCCCTTACATGCATCTTTTGCTGAATCTGTATGTTCAGCTGTTTTAGGAGCATAAGAAACTTCATAAGCTTCTAGTTTATGCTTTGTTGATCCCAGTTGAGCACCCTTTTCCAAGTCAGAAAGTTCCCGCCTTGTGTGCTGTTCTGAACTGCCTTCTGCATCCTTCCTCCCTTTCTCTGCTACTAGAAAAGGTTTTCTACGTGTTCCCAATTCTTTTGACTTCTTTCCACCAGATGCATCTACACTACCATTTTTATGAACGCCATGGGATTCCTTAGGTTTATTATTGGCCAAAGTTAGTTGTCCTGTCTTGTGGCCATTAATTTGTGCTTTCTTTCCACTGTAAGTGTCCCTAGACAGAGCAGACTTTACCAAAAAACTATCCCTTCTGGCATCATTTTCTACATTATTTGCATCTTCTTGAATATCCTTAGAGACCTCTTCCTTATGACAGGATAATGCTAGCACCACCTCTTTCAATGTACGAACCTCATCATCAGGCGGTTTATTTTTCTTCTTATTATGTGATATAACTGGAGAAAAGCTTTCATCAGCTTTGCACGCAAGACTAGATCTTGCGTCATGGCAATCTAACTCATCGTGTCGTTGAGTCCAACACTCTAATCCATGCCCACAATCACCCAATGTTCTGATCTCCATTTCTCTACTTATTCCATCTGTACATCTCCCATCTTTCAAGCCATCCTCTAACGCATCTTCCTCTCCATCCGCAGATAGTGCCTCAGAATCAATATCTGATTTCTCAACAAAATCTCTTAAATTACCAGAAACTTTATGCTGTAACTGTTCAAATGCTTGACATATTTCCTTTACTGCTGGAGCAAAATATCGAACAGTTTTGGCTTGGCATCTATCTAATAGCTTGTTCTTCGCCTCACTGGTAAATGCCTGAATATCACCTGGTGCTACAAAAGCTCTGTAAAAATCAAAGAAAATTTAGAAGCTGAAACGAACGTCTTCAAAGACCCCTAAGCAACAAAGTTACAGGGAAGGTTAAGAAAACAAACATATTTTTTAAAACTTTGATAGACATTGAGGCATAATATATAATACAAAAATACCAATCGAATAAAGTGGCAGAAGAATTTTAGTACTTTCTATAATGAGTCACCAGAACAGGATTTTATTTATTTATTCTTCGGCAACAAGTCAAGTCGTAAGAGATATCATTCAGGCCAAAATTTTGGAGAAAAAAAATCAATTTAGCATGTCTCATCCACGGACCACTATAGATAATTTGCCTTCATCACTCCACTTTCATGAGAATTCCAGTTTAATGTATCAAGTTTTATAGGGAAAAACTAAACACGGGCATATATATAATCTATAAATATTTCACAAAACAACAATTTTTACATGATCATAACGATTAGACTCGGATGCATACATAAACAACTGAGGATATCAACTAAATCTAGACGAAAGTAATCTCAACAGTAGAAGAGGCAAGCACAGGAAACATCATTTCATTTAAAGTTCAACAAAAACATAACTATCTCATATAAGTTATAACAAGCGTCGTAAAACAAATAAAAAAACTATGCTCCGGTTTTTCGGAATAAGAAAGTACATATGGAACATAGATCACTTTTAAGTTAAGAAAGAGATGATGAAGGCATCTTTCTATTGCCTGTTATCTTTATTTTCTATCCTCTTTTGTTAGCTTTCATTTAAGAGATTTTTTAGGCCAGATGATGATAAGATTTTTAGAGGCTCCTTATCTAGTTATCTGAGTTTTCCATTAAATACCCGAATGAATGGCTATTAGGCAGTTTTTATGCCTAAAGATTAAGTGTGTTTCTTTGTGTTATCTCCCTATACCTTTTTCTCTTCCCGTTCTCTTTTTTCTGTCACTGTGCAGCATCAGAACCACTAACAGAAATTAACAGGATCATATTATATCTAGGTATTTCACTAACTTACAGGACTGGTTGCTGATGAACAACTAAAAACATACGTACACAGAACCTTGCCTCAGAACAATCAATATAGACAACTGGAAAAAGGCAATAAAAGTACATTTATATTACATTGTGTAGAATGTAATATGGAGGCCTAATTTAGATAATCTTAGAAGGTTTTGGAAGCTTGACATAGTTGAAGTGGTATAAGGCCTCGGGGCGAAAAGCAAAAGGGTTAACCGAGCTTTTTTCCCAACCTTTTAGGCATATAACTCGGACTGAAGAGCTTAAGGTGAGATGGCGACCAATCAACTTCATGCATTGGAAAATTCTAGAAAAGAACTAGAGGATACTTTATTATAGCTAAAACAGAGGGTGTTTTGGGGAAATAAAATCAAGATATACAATGCTATAACTAAAATGGGAAAGCATATGAGATCTTATGCCAGTGAAAGCTATCCAGTTTAAAGTAGGTAACTGCCAAAGTTATCTTGTTGCCAGAAAATGCTTGTTGCCAGAAGCACATTCTGAGTCAGGATGTTGTTCTAATATTAAATATTTACCGAAAAGTAAAGTTCCCCGCATCATATGCAAGTTGCACGCTGAACTTATCACCCTGCCTCATGGAACATTCTATCCTATATGTTTCCACGAAGAGGACTTCTACTGAACTTGGTTTTGGTTTAATGACCATGGGACATCCAATACTGAACTGGTCAACAATGCCAAATAGAGGAAACTAACCAAAAAGGGCAACCTTCGCTCTCAGAGGGGAAGAAGCATGACGCCAAAAGGTAAAAAAGGAAGTGAGATGAGGCATGCAGACAAACAGATTACAATAATGAAACATGACCAAGAAGTTGTCAAACAGTTTAAAAGCTAATCCTCAAGGTTAAGTCTTGTTGAAGATGTAAATAATATAATGCTCATGTCCCAAACAGCTTGAGTTAGATGAGAAGGTAGCAACACTTAACATGGTATGGACCTCTGGAGGTCTCAAATACAGATCTCATAGCTTACCTGTTGAAAAATTTTAATTACACTTATTGGCTCAAAACTATGACACAAGTGAGGGGCTTGTCGAATAATAATAAATAATATAGAGCGCGCCTCCCCAATGGCTTAAGCTTTTTGGTACACTTAACATGATATAAGCAGGCAGTGGTCTGAAGTTCAAGTCTCAATGTTGCCCAATTAAAAAAGTTGATTTGCATTTTCCGGCCCAAAAATATGCCATAGGAGCGTGAGTAAGGAGGCGTGTTGAAGTAACAGATAAAATGGTGTCCTAATAAGCTTTTAAGTGAAGTTGTCGCACATAAACTAGCATTTTGTGTTGAAGTTGAGAGAAATTTGGGCATCCAACTTTAACTTATCTTTCAAATTTCAAGTTGTGTTTATATTTGTCAAGATTACAAAAATTAGTAAATAGATGTGTTCTGTTATTTAGTTAAGTATATTGTGTTGCAAATCTCCTGATTTATCAATATCGGGCTAATGATTGGTTTTGATGCATATGACACTACTTTCTTCCATTTGCTAATTCTAATACAGTTGGGTTTCTATTTTCAAGACTCATAGAGGGTTTATTTCCCGTAACTTTTTCTCATAAAATCTATTTTGCACTTACTGATTGCAATTTTGCATTATGAAACTTTTACTGACCTGTGTTAATCCTGTGAAGAATTGGATTCCACCACGTCAAAATCCGTACTAGGTTTTATTAGCTTGGAAGTCATACGAGAAAAGTCTTATCCTCTATTCCTAATGAAATTTAGAGTTCAGCATGACAAGGAATAAGGATAGATGGTGAATGTTATTATATTTGGAATGCTTTGTTGTTTATTTGCTTATTTTTTATATCACAATCATGTTTACTTAGCCAGGTTCATAGACGTTCCCTATTTGTTTATTTATTTATTTATTTATTTTTGTTAGTGTTACAATTGCTTGAGAGACTGACTTCATGGTACTAATCTGTTCTTCTTTGCTTTTCTTTTTTCTTCTGTGCAGTCGCCCCATGGATGAAGATGTCCCTGTAAGTTATTTTTATTGTTAGCTTTATCATTCTTTTGCAATGCACTTGGTAGATGATTATTTATCCCATTACCATTTTTTATGTGGATGGTTTGATGATAGTTATTTTTCTATAGCTCTAACAATGTACTTGAAATGTTGCGTTGTCGTTGGTGATTGTTCCACCAATTCAGTCCCAATAGCATTTATTTTTCACAACTTTCTTTCCTTTGTTATTATGGATTGGTAATCTTTGTAACTGTCATGCATGTGGTCTGAACTTGGTCCCTGTGCTGTAGCTTCCTAATTTAGTCCAAAAGCAATGCTTCTATTTAGTCCACTCACATGATGCCATTGTTATTCTCGACCAATTTATTTTGTTTTAACGTGTTTCTACACTCAAAACTAACTTCTAACATGGTCCATGATCTCTCTAGTTACCCGGTTTGGTGTCATAGCTCAAATTTAGTCCCATCATGTCTTAAGTATAATTGTACATCATTTAACTTTTCTATTTACTTTTTGTAGTTGTGAATCCCTCTTGTGTGTGTCGTTACATTTTTTGTGTTGTCTCATTGTACACTTAAACTGCAATTATTGATTTGTACGATTCCTTTGTCAACAATATTTGAGTTAAAAGCTATTGAAGTATTTCTTGAGGTTCAATTAATTGTTGTAGCATGACTCTTCCAGTGTAGCATTCATATGAAGTCCAATTAATTGTTGAAGCAAATAAAGTATCATTAACCAATGTCATGAATCTTGAATGGAGTCTCACTGAAACAATCATACTGATGCAATGGTGAAAGTGTAGGCACCAAATTGGAGCGTTTGAAATATCAGGAGTCTATAACTAAGCTGGGTTTCCATGTTAGGTATAGGGGTAGCAGTTGTTATTTATCCGCTTATTATTTTTCCTGTAATGGCCATATTGATCTTTTTTTTTTTTTACAAGATTTTCTTGCTATTTATCCTTTACTTCTCATTTTGAATTGAAGATTGGGTCTGGTGTTCTATGTATGATGTAAAATGTGTTGTTGCTTGCCACTGTTTGAGAAGAATCTCATTATATTATGCTTCTTGTCGCAGGCAAAGAATGAAGAAGAGGAATTCAGCACAGGACCTCTTTCAGTTCTGATGATGAGCGTTAAGAATAACACCCAAGTAATGCATAGTCTTTCTAACTTTGAATTGAAGTGAATGTGTTGTTTGGGTAATTCTGGTGGACAGTTGGATCTGTAACTTCTCTTTTCTTTGTTGCTGGTTAAATGAGAAAGCATATACTTATTCATGACTACTATTTACATGGGCTTGAGTTTTGAAACCCGTAGGCGAATTGTTTCTTTACTTAACAGCTTTTCACTGCATAGTAGTTTATGGGTAATGTAGCTAATGCTATACAAAAAGTGTTGTGCTAACATTTGGTTAGTTAGTAATGGTCCTGTGACTTTCCTATACCCATGCAATTTGGTACATCGGCTTTCTTTCCCCTCAAATGTCTTTTAAGTGGACAAATAATTTTCTTTAGTTTATTGATCGAACATTCTCCACGTATTTCTGCCTGCCAGGTCCTTATCAACTGTCGGAACAACAAAAAGCTTCTAGGCCGTGTGAGAGCTTTTGACCGTCACTGCAATATGGTGCTGGAAAATGTGAGAGAGATGTGGACTGAGGTTAGTTTCATGTAGTCGAAGACCGATTTCCTGAGTTTCTTTCTTCTAAAGCTCCATGTTTCAATGTTCATGCATTTTTGCATTCTCTAACTTCTTAGGTACCTAAAACTGGAAAAGGCAAGAAGAAAGCCCAACCAGTTAATAAAGATCGCTTCATCAGCAAAATGTTCCTTCGAGGTGATTCAGTGATCATTGTCCTCAGAAACCCAAAGTGAGAGGTACGCATCTCCCTTATTGCCCTTTGTTGCTTAAGGTTATTTCATAGTACAGGATCTTCAATATTTTTATTACCATCTCGTGTAACATTTCATGTGTGATTTTATTTTTCAACTAAAATATTGTGACAAACCTGAAATTCCATATTCTTAGCTCCCCAAAGCATAAGAATTCAATTTAAGGAGCTATTTGAGAAGAAAAATAGTTCAAGTTCAATTCCCTGTTAATTCCTTGCCTAAATCTTTTGGAGGGGGCACCTACTTTCAACTGAGTCGGTTGGCATACGTTATCATTTGGCTGGTAGCTTATGCTTAACTAGCTGACTATATAGCTTATGCTTAACTAGCTGACTATATGAGGTCATAGGAAATTGATCTTATATATACATCTTTGATTTTAATTTGTTTACACCTGTTTTCCCTTTATACCAGCTCGGGTTTAACATCGCTGTTTTTGTTTGATGTAGTCACCGGGGGCTTACAACTGGATGATGGAGCGGGTTTTTTAGCTAGAGAATGGTTTCTATTATATTGCTGCTTGCTGAGTATAACTTTTTTCCCGTGTAAGCACTCTAGATCAATGTACTAGTTAACGTGCTTAAAAGTCATGATTGTCATACACTCCTTCATATGCTTCTGGAACTTGATCTGTTCTATTCTTTTTGCCACGACT
The DNA here is from genome assembly GCA_001753735.1 of Embelia ribes. Lineage (NCBI taxonomy): Eukaryota > Viridiplantae > Streptophyta > Magnoliopsida > Ericales > Primulaceae > Embelia > Embelia ribes. The sequence continues at coordinate 10,769 of MKEJ01058571.1, forward strand.
ATCATGGGTTTCTAATGGATGTTCACTCTCTCTCTCTCTTTTTGTTGTCTTTTTAAGAGTTGTTGCATACATGTATGTTGAAAATTAATCATTTCACACGTAGGAGAAATATTAACAATATTGCTCTTAATGAATGTAAATGGTCTCTTTCCTATGTGTCTTATGTATAAAATTCTTGTCGGATGAGTAATTATGTTTTTTTATCTGATTAAGAGCCTGCAATTGCCTGGTAAAGAGGTGCCACTAGAATTGTTTCTAGGTCAAAAGAAATGTCCCAAGCATTGTGCATATCTATTTAGCAAAATTACCTAAAGAAATATCTGCTATTAAACACTCTGACCATCAGTGATTACTATGTTTTTGGTTTTCTTTTAAGTATGTTTAAGGCTAGCCACTGTGCTCCGTAGTATAAGCTGAAAGTGAAGGTGTCAAAACTCTCACCAGGATGAGGTTTCTATTTAATTTAATTCCTGTATCATATAATTTGATGTTAAATAGCCAAAAGAGCCTTGAAGTTAATACTCATTTCTATTCCCAATATTAGCTACTAGAGGTTTAATGGAAATTGAGACACTATGAATGCCAATTAGCATTATTTCCTTAAGGTGATGGGGAATTGATAAATTTGAAGTCTCAAAGTCACTTTAAGCCAGTTTGGTTGACATCGTTGAGTAATTTAGTATTTAGTATTTGTTTGATTGTAGTTTTTGGGTTAAATTTTTTTATTTTTTTTCCAAATTGTGGTGCTTTGATTGGCTGTGTAAATTTTAATCTGTGCTTAGTAGCTATTTTTCGCCTAAATAAATTGAAAATTTTGTAACTAAATTTGTCTATCTTTTCCTTCGACTTTTTTTCTTTCTTTCTTTTATCTGCAACCAAATAAAAAATTAGAAGCCCATTACTTTTGTTTTAGGGTTAAATGCAAAAATAACTATTGCGAATAGTAATCATGTGATTTGATCTTTTACACAAGTTATTTAGCTTTTTCAACTGGCAACAACTTCAGCATAATTCGTTGAAATTATTAACTGAAAAAAATTCCTAATATGATTTTTAATTAAGTTTTGAATTTAAATTATCTAGCAAGTCACCCAAACTTAAAATTTTATCAATTTCAATCTATTTTTGTAGTGAGATGGGTTAGCATTTTTGTGTTTTAAAATATCATAAATGTTGATTCGAGTTGAAAATATACTAATATAATATGTTTAGTATGCAAGAAATATTTTGAAATTTAATTTGATCGGTAATTGACAAATATGTTCAATTGAAAACTAGCACATAATGGTCAGATTTGCAAAAGCATAAAATAAATGGTGGCTAGTTGAAAATGATATTTTATTCATATAGTGAACTAGTTAGCCATTGCTATTAATTTGTTTATATCCATCACCACTCCAATTAGCAAAACAATCAAATAATTTAATTATATACTATAACCCATGACATACGCATTTTCGGTGAATGCATGTTATTTTAAATATAATAAACAATAAAATTAACCCATCACTCGTCATTTTTAAAGCTAATTTGCATTAGAGGCGGACTTATGAACTACAAACGAGAATGCAGAATATACATTAATATAGGGTCTATAAATTAATATGGGAGTGTCAAAACCATATAAATTAATTTTTCTCATTAAACTATCAATCATTTAATGAAAATTTCAAAATTATTAAGGTGCTATAGTTCCTCTTAGCAAATTTTTAGCTTTGTTCCTGCTCTCAATTATCATTAGCATCTTTACTTGATAGTTCCTCTGTTCTATAAAATCTTACATTTGAAAATAAAGCAAAAGTTTGAAGAGAGATGGGCATTCATTCAAATAAAGGTAAGATTTTAGTTATTTTAACGATAATCATGTCCAGTGATGGAATTATCACATAAGTAAAGGTGTACTCATTCATCCTTTACATACGAAGTAACATCCGTATTCGAAAACATAACTCGTCTATGTCAATTGCTTATAAAAGAAACACACACCCACACACACAAGAGACTTATCTCGATCATACCATCTACGAACCAATATACTTATGCATACGAGACTCATCTCATTCACTACGGCTACGAACCAA
>MKEJ01058577.1:0-11587 GCA_001753735.1 Embelia ribes
GGGATAAGATTGACAAGAAAAGATCTAAAAGAATCAAGAGCAGTACTCAACGTAAACAGTTTACTTATTTTCATTAAAGGGCTAATTTTGTTTGTTTGTTGTTAGTTTTTATTCGAATAGTTTGGTAGTCAGTATGTAAGCTACTTAATTGGAGGTAGGACTATCTTTTTTAAGGGAAGCGTCTTCCCGTAATTTGGTTGAACATTTGTCGCCTTTGAGCTTCATTGTAATATTTTTTTGGTATTAATGCATTTAATCTTCCAAAAAAAAAAAAAATTCCAACAATTGCTAAACACATGGAATCCTATGACCGAAATTTCAACTGTCTCTTGTGGACAGGTTTTGTAAATTCCAAAAAAAAAATTCAACTATGTGATTCTAATGTCTACATTAGAAATAATCAGGTTTACGTACAACTCGATTATACTTGGATCTTCAAAAACTATGATCACCGCTCACATACAACAATAGGGTGTTCATCCGTTCAGTTTGGAAAATTTTCAAACTCCAAAAAAAAAAAAAATACCTGAAGCAAATTTAGTAAGGGCTAACCAAAACGATGGTGTTTTGGTATAAGGGCCAACTAAAAACCAAAATGATGTTGTTTTGGTATATGCTTAAATAAATATTGAATGGCCTCGTGTTTGGCATCGACAAAGAAAAAAAGTCCTTGTACGTAAAGATATTAGAACAATTTGTGCTTTCCGGAAAAGGTAGTTTTTGGTGGTGAGTTTAAGTGTGAGGAGATGATGTAGGTTAGCTAAAGAATACGACATAGGAGTTGGGGTTTAATCAACGTGAAGGAATAGACTATGGCGAGACCTTTAGCCCTGTTGCCAAGCTGATAATAGTTTGGTTGGTCCTTTTTGTGGCTATCTCGGCCGGGTGGCGTATTGCTCAACTTGACATTACCAATGCATTTTTGCGTGGGTATCTCGAAGAGGACGTTTTTATGAAACAACCACCAAGTTTCTCTCATCCCTCATTTCCTACACATGTATGCAAGCTAAAAAGCTCGCTTTATGGGCTTAAGTAAGCACCACGGGCTTGGTACTCCCATCTTAGCCAGTTCTTGTTTTCGATTGGATTTCAAAGAAGCCGGTGCGACACTTCCTCATTTTTTCTTCTTTTCTCAGTACGTCGACTCTATATTTTGGTATATGTAGATGGCATTATTGTCACCGGTTAGAACTCAGACTCCATTGGTAAATTTATTCATCACTTGCAGCAATCCTTTGCGGTTCAAGACCTCGGACCATTACACCATTTCCTAGGAGTAAGTGCATTTTCAGTGTCTGAGGGCCTCATCCTAACTCAACAACACTATATACATGACATTCTTTGATGCACAAACATGGTCCATGCAAAACCCGTATCATCTCCTATGTCGGCCTCAGAGAAGCTTACACGGTTTGACACCTCCAAGTTTGACGATCTGACTCTTTTCCGAAACACCGTCGGGGCATTACAGTATTTATCTCTAACACAGCCGGACATAGCATATTCCGTGAACAAAGTTTGTCAATTTTTACATAGGTCCTGCACTCCCCATTGGTCTGCAGTAAAGAGGATTTTGCATTCTCTCAAGGCAACTGTTCATTATGGTTTACTTCTACGTCGCAACACTTCCATCGACTTGGTTGCCTATTCCGATGCGGATTGGGCATGATGCCCGGATGACCGATGGTCCGCTATGGGCTATTGCATTTTTCTTGGCAACAATTTAGTATCGTGGTCCTCTCGAAAGCAACAAACTGTCTCCCAGCTAGTACCGAAGCCAACTATAGAGCTATTACTCAAGCAACTTTCGAAATTATGCGGTTGCAATCTCTTCTTAGTGAGCAGCTTTCCATTACAATGCTAGCTTATACTATTTTGTGATAATATCGGGGCTACTTATCTCACTGTCAATCCCGTCATTCATGTCCGAACAAAACATATCGAGATTGATTTTCATTTCGTCCGTGATCACATCGTCACAAAGCTTCTTGATGTTTGTTTTCTTTCAAGTCAGGATCAATTAGCAGATGGGCTCACTAAACCGCTACTCCACAGCCACTTTGCATCCATGTCATACTATCTCAATGTTCGTCCACTACTGTTGAGATTGTGGAAGAATATTAAGGAGCACAATACTAGTGGTGCTAGGGTTGTGCAACCGGTTCATTCGGTTCAAAACCAAACCAACTTGAACCAAACATAATGAACCAATCTATTATTTTAAAAAATCGAATTGAACCGCTTTATTCAGAAAATAGAACTGAACCGAACCGATTTGAATCGGTTTGGTTCGGTTGGAACCATTTTGAACCGTTTCTTTCAAAATTATTAACGAAATACACTAACAACGATTATTAATTTTTTAATTTGAGATTGATACAAATCATGAATACATAATAGATATTTTTAAAAAATCAACACAATCAATGAATTAATTCAAATATGGGTATATATATATATACAAATCATAAATATATGTGTTTATATATCTATACTATTATAAAAGTAAACACATTCTTGGCAGTTAGTTGTGAAGCCTCTCCTAATTTTTATTAATCCATTTTTACCCTCAATTTATTAGACATTTGAAATCCAAAAATAGTTAAATATAGACGATAGATTATATATCTATATTGGGTATATATATATATATATATATATATCATAAATGTATGTGGTTATATATCTATACTATTATAAAAGCAAACACATTCTTGGCAGTTAATTGCAAAGCCTCTCCCAATTTTTATTAATCCATTTTTATCCTCAATTTATTAGACAATTTGAAATCCAAAAACAGTTAAATATAGATATAGATGATGGCATATATATCTATACTAGGTATATATATATATATATACAAATCATAAATGTATGTGTTTATATATCTATACTATTATAAAAGTAAACACATTCTTAGCATTGGATATTTTGTCGCACGTTTTGGAATTATTTTGTTTCAGATGTTGTATTTCTTTAAATTGTAGTTTGAATTTATGTTATTATAAAACACATTTCACACGCATCGCGTGTGTCACATTCACGAGCGGAATGTATGAAAAACGTAATTTACTATAATCAATGAATTAACTCAAATCTGGGTATATATATATATACAAATCACAAATGTATGTGTTTATATATATATATATACACACGCACAAAAGAGAAAGAGACTGAACCTGCCTCCTTAATTGTAACATAGAGAAAGAGAGATAACCTGCTTCCTCAACTGTAACGCGAGTGAGAGACCGTGTGTTGTGTTTAGGGTTTCCAGATACAGATCTGTGAAAATGAGATTATATATATTAGGGTACTTTCGTAATGTTTCGGTTTGGTTCGGTTCTGTTTAAGCTACATCATTATATTTCAATCCGTGAACCGAATCGATAAACCGAATTAACCAAATTTTTTCAAGTTAATAACCCAACCGAACCGCTTGACTAAATTTTAGAACCGGTTCGGTTCGGTTCAGTGGTTCGGTGCACGGATAAATTGCTCACCCCTAAGTGGTGCAACCAAGACATTGGAACACTCTCCTAGCTCAACTGATTCCATCTCCACCTCACAACAATGACCAAATCAAGGCTCATCACATTTAACCATAACCGAAACCCGTACCAGCAAACAAAATTTAGTTCTACATTTTCTGGTGCTAAAAGATTTGCAAATTTCGGTGGAAAATTATAGAAAGATGGGCTTTAACTAAATGATGATGACTAATCCCACTCTCTTTGCGAGTAAATTTTGGATGGCATTTAATAAGAAGAGCAACGATATGCATACAAATTACTTGTACAAAAAAACTGTACAAACTTAGATTGTGTAATCCATAATTAACTACATCATACTATTTTTAAGAAAGAGAAATAATATTTGATGATATGATTAATTATATACTACAAAATTAAGTGTGTACAACTTTTTTTTACAATAATAAGTTTTTCTTACAGCTAACATAGACACCAATGTCGCTTCAACTCCGTAAAAATACTTACCCTTGAGTCCTATTATTGAGAAGGGCAATAAAACAAATGCTGATATGAGTATCTCACCAAACTCTAATGCATTCAGTGTGTTAAATTCTTGCTTGGATAAGAATGAAATTGAGACCTCTAGCCCACGCACCATCAGTGAAAGAGGAGATGATATGAAAAATCTCGACATTTCAACTAATCTTAATGAAGAGTTTGATTCCCTTCTTCAGATAATAACTCGGCCCGTAGAACAATGCGAGGATTTTAAGGTCACCCGCAAGGCAAGGAGAACAAGAAGAAAGAAAAGTAGGATTCTTAGTTTGTAATTGGAAAGACAGAAATGTGGTAATTAGAGATTTGGTTCCCTAGTTTGTTTCGTTTTGTTGGCCGATCATCTCTCAGGTTGGCAGAAGGAGATGGATAGACGGCCGATGAAGGAACCATACTGTAATTTTTTAATGCTATGTAGTTGTCTTAGTGTTATCTTTGTTATTCGCTCTCTTTGATGTTGTTGTAAGCCGTAGAGTAGGATGTTTTGCATCTTAGACTGCTTGTATCTCTCGATCCGTGAGAATTAGTTGGCCGAATACCTCCTAAGCGTCATTGTCAGACGATAGTGTTATCATCCGATATACAAAAACATGTCATGCCCATAGCGAACAAACTGATGTTGCTTTTGGATATGTAATCAAGTGGAATGGTAATTGAGTATTACGGCAGTGTAATCCAAATTCGTTAATGAAAATACTTGTTTACAATACCAATAAATCCTTGGAAAGATTTTTGTTGTCTAAAATATGAGGATTTCAAATCATGATCATATGTTGGTATATTCTAACAAGCATTTATGTCTGGAGACCTAGAAAATACGAGTACCCGAATCTTCTAGCTTTCAAATTGCTCGTGTTTTCAAATAAACCAAAGATGAAACTAAAAGTACCTCACAATACTGGTAGTAATGATGAAAGAGAGAACCGTGTAGCGTAAAGCCCACAAGCCCTGATCTGAACATTCGGGTCCAGTCAAAATCGAAAAGGGGTTTCCCGTCAATGCACTACAAATTTCGTAGACGTAAAAATCAGAAAGAAGTTCGAATATTAAAAAAGAAATATTCCAAAATTTGCTATTTATATTCTTATAAAATTGAACCAACCTGTGCAATCCAATCCCCAACAGAGTAAACTGTTCCACTTGTCACCATTTTCGCTAAGACGGGATTTGTTTTCGGGGTAGCCTCGTAAGTCTCAACATATCATATACAGTCCATCCCCATGAAAATAACAAAAAACCAATTAGAACACGCAAAATACGTATTACCAATGAGACTAAAACTAATTCTTCTCCAATTCAAACATACACCAGATCAGAGATATACCGATAGCTATCCTATCTTCTACTCACGACATCCAGTTCAAATATACGAGGATAACTAAACAACTACAGACATCGAAACAACATAATATACAATTTCAATGAATCGAATTGGCTTTTCGCAAAACTACTCCTTGGGAAATTTTAAGAAGTTATCATGTACACCCTATAAATTTTATACAGACAACAAAGTTATCCCTTCAATCCCCCACCCAATTTCATATTGGTTCATTGGCTCCCCAAAAATGATTTTGCTCCACCATATTTGAGCTATATATAAGGGTACTCCTAGCAGTACACAACTATTCTCAATTCCTAGATTTTAATCTCCATCCTTCAATCTTTACAATAAAGGCTGTGATATAGAAAATAACCACACTAGACCCCTTGTACTTTGAAATAGAAAACACTTGTCCCTTAGTCCTTGGGATCACCATAGCAAACTCCATATTTTTTATGGGATTGATAATGTTTGGACACAATGGACAACCTTGGGTTTGATTTGAAAATTTGATAAAATGACCTTAATAAGTGGGGGCATTTACAACAATAACTCACTTTGATAATACTTACAAAAATGACTTTTTAGAACATAAAAAATCTAAAGTGTCTTTATCTCATTTACTGACTCTTTCCCTTTTTTTCTACCCCTATCTCTCCTCCGTGCTCTCTCTCTTTCTTTTGTCTCTCTTCTTCTCTCTATCATTTTTGTTTCTCTCTATATCATACTTTTCACTGCAACAAAAAAAAAACTCATTTTATGTGATCTCTATTAAAATTTATATATATATACATATATATGTATGTATTATTTATGATTTTTTTCAATGGTATATCTTGTTAGTTATTTTGAAGTGAAAATTTAGGTTTTTTTGTTATTTTGAAATTTTTCCTCCTTTTCTAGAATTTTTTTGTCCATAGGATGTGTTTAAATTGAAAAAAATAGTTTAAATTTTGTTTACTAGTTATTTATTCAATAATTTATCTTACTTATGACCTTTTATAGGGATTCATGCGAAACATTTGATCTGATTGTAAAATTATGAAAAATTGGGAAGAAAATTATGAATAACTTAAAAAACGTGAAAAATATAAATAATGTGAAAAGCTTGAAGAACGTAAAAACTTTGAATAACTACAAAAAAAACATAAGTCACTAAAATTGTGCAAAAATTATGAAAAACGCAAAGAACTCGAAGAATTTAAAAAACTTGAAAAATGTTAAAATTTTGAAAAACGTGAAGAATCGAAATTCACGTTCTTCACGTTCTTCATACTTTTCAAGTTCATCACATTTATTCATAATTTTTTGCTCCATTATTCACTTTTATCATAGTTTTTCATGGTTTTAGATCAAATATTTTGTATGAGTCCCTATGAAAATGTTGGGTACAAAAATCAAACAAGCAAAATTAACGGCACCAATGTTAACGTGGTTCGGCCAACTATGTCTACGTCCATGGATAAAAAATAAATTTTATTATAAATCACTCAAAGAGGGGTAGAAAATTCCCATACAATTTTGCCACTCACCTCACAACTCTCACAAATCAAATATTGTTCTCCTAACACAGATATCTCTATCTATTTTTTACTGTGTTTTAGTGTATTTGTTTGGTGTAGCACACTCTTGGTGCCACACAAGTGTATCACATACCACCTCACACCCTTTGTTGTCTACATTTATGTCACTTTTATACTAGCAAGAAGGCATGATACATGCCCAAACAACACCACATGAAACACCAAGTTTAGGTGTGAATTCGGCCCTCAATATGGCCCATCAAAATTTTGGCTAAGAATCTAGGTGTATGAATCATTCAACCCCATGAGGAGTTCAAAAACTCAATCTTCGGTCCTGCAGAGTAGCAATTGTGCGTAAAATCGACAAGTAATAAAATAGAAGAAAGTTGTTCATACTATTATCGAGAGGCCTATTTGAGGCCATAAAAGGACTTTTGTAGTTTGTAGACCCGAGGCCCCCCTTGTAGACCAAGACCAAGAGGAAGAGACATATAGACATCTTTATGAATGTCACCATGTACGAAAATATTTTTGACATAGAGTTGATGAAGACGACAATTTCTGGCAGTGGCAACGATAGCGAGTACATAACGCACAATGATAAGTTTGGTAACTGAGGCAAAAGTATCTGTGTAATCCAAACCTTTAACCCTTAGAAACAAGATGAGTTTTACACTGTTCCATATTATCATTTGATCGTACTTTAGTTTTGAAAATCAATTTGCAGCCAATAAATTTCTTACCGGGGGCCAACTCGGTAAGGACCTATATTTTATTAACAGATAAAGCATCTAGTTCATTTTGAATGGACAGTTGCCAGTATGGAAATTTTAATTACTTGTGAAAAAGAGGTAAGGTCAGACATAATAGATAAAGTAGAAAGAAAAGAAAATTAATATGATGAAAAATGATTATAAGAAACAAAATTAGAAAGAGGAAAAGAAGTAATCGAGGTTGATCCAGACGAAGCGGGAGTAGCATCAACGGAAGGGATGGTTGAGCACACACAGTCTTGAAGATGAAGTGGAGGGCTAGTGGGTGGGTTGGACTTTAGTCATGGAAGGGCCGGATTGGTTGCAACTAGGCCAGGATGGTTGTGTGGGCTTGTGGGTAGCTGGGTTAAGTTGTGTTGGTAAGCCGACTGGGTTGGGACTTGGGCAGAAGATGGGGTGGATAGGTGCACTGAGGTTATATGGGCTGGCATGGAGACAAGCCCAGCGGGGGTGGCTGGGTTAGTTGGAGCAAGGCTAGGGTTCGTATTGAATGGGGCCAAGAGCAGAGGGTTGTAAGCAAATATGTTCAAGGGAAAAAAAAGGATCCAAAGGGTCGTCGAGTAAATTATGCATAAAGATAGGGGATGGTAACGTGGTGAGGTTTGAAAGGTAAAGGCGTCTTCAAAAAAAGTAACATCACGAGAACAAAAAATATTTTTCATCTCAAGATTGTATAAACGATATCCCATGGTGGAAGGCCTAGGAAAACACAACGTGAAGCACAGAGTTGAAATTTATCCTAGCCTTGTTTAAGCGTTTGTGTGTAACAAAGACAACCAAAGACAAGTAGTTTGTCATAATTAGGTAATTTTTTGTATAAGCGTTCAAAAGGGTTCTTTGATTGTAAAAGTTTTAAAGGTGTGTGATCAATAAGAAAAACAACAGTTAGTATGCATTTACCCCAAAAAGAAATAGGAAGATAAGATTGGAAACGAAGATACCGGGCAGTATTGAGAATATGACGATGTTAATGTTTCCATTCTCTTATGGGGTGGCAACTAAAGTGCACTCATATAAAATGCCATGTTTTTGAAGAAAAAAAAAGTTTGTGTTAGTCCTCCTGTAAATTCACAACCATTATCGCTTCTAAAAATGCACACTTTAATGTTGAATTGGGTTTGGACCTTAGTAAAAATATTTTAGAGGTGGGTTAGCGCATCCGACTTATTCACCATAAGATATACCCAAGTACAACATGTAAATTCATCGACAATGGTTAAAAAATAATATGTACCATAAGTAGAAGAGGTATGATAACCGACCCAAATATCACAATATATGCGCTAAAAAGGAAATAAAATTTTATTTAAATTTAACTGGAAAGAGGGTGTATGTGTTTTCTTTTTAAACATGTGTCACAAGCCATCTTATTGGAAGTAGATTCTAAAGAGTCTTTTGTTGAATGTCCTAGTCTACGATGCCAAACATCAAAATTGACAGATTGAGTTGATGAAAACACAGCTGGATGAAGTGAGCTAAGGTAGTAGACATTATTGTGTGCTTCACCCACTTCAATCATGGTTTTCGACACTTAGTCCTGAAAAACACAATAAGTAGGAAAAACAATTACAATGCAGTTAAGGGAAAAAGTTAATTTTTGTGCAAATAATAGATTAAATTTAAAAGAAGGTATATACAGAAAATCTTTTAAAATAAGAGAGGGCGTTGAAAAAATAGAACCAATATGCAAAACATCATGCATGGTGACCAAAAAACAAGTACAGGAAGATTAGAATTAATAGCGTAAAAAGATGAGAAAAGTCAGATGTCTGAGGTTAAGTGATCTGAGGCCCCACTATTAATTACCCAATTGGTGCAATAAAAATTTTTATTACCAGAAAATATATCAAATGATGACGCGGGTCCAGCATTAAGCCCGTGTGGCATTGCCAAAAATGAGTTTGTTGAGTATGTTGGGCCTTGTGATTGTCAGTTGGATGACCAAATTGAGTTGGCAGACTTTGTTAATGCAAAGGGTCGGCCCAATGATTGTTGTACCATTCAAATTAGGGCACATTCCAGGGCTGTTGAAGAGGATGGGCCACTGAAATGGGCCAATAAGACGAAGCTGGGCTCAACGTGGATTGCAAGGAAAGGCCCAGCATGGCTGCAGGTGCTGGGCTTGGCTGGTATGCTGGGCTTGGCTGAAAGGTGTTGTCGGCTTGGGTTGCTCGCTGGTTGGCCTGAATGTTTTGTTGTTTGGTTTATTTTTATTTTTTCTAGGCCACCAGTCTGGAAATCCATGAATTTTAAAAAACCCACTACAAGGAGAACGTGATGACCGAGTCTTGTAGTTGTGGTGGTATGGACTCCTTTGAAGCGGGCGGCCTCCATGCTGTCATAGTCGAATGATCTTGGTGATTTAATGATTGAATAGCCCTTTGACTTTCTTCGTCAAGAAGTGGATGATAAACTCTTTCAAGAGACGGAAAAGACTCCATGCAAGGATTTGGCTACGAATGTGAGCATATGAGTCATTTAATTCTATAAGGAGTTTAAAAACCCAAAATTTGCCATTTTCTTTCTCAAGATCTGTAGCGTAGTAATTGCGCATATGTTGTCGAACTTTTCCCATGCCGACTTTATACTGTTGTAGTATTCCGTTATTGAGTTGTTTTGCTGGGTAGTAGTGATCTAGCATCGTAGTCGAAACTTTTGTGCCTTGTTGCCTTTTTGACCGAGTTAAACTCGGTCCGAAGGTGAGTTGGTGTATTGTATGAATGGAGGCTACTTGCAAGAGAATTTTCGATACTATTTAGCTATATTTCTTATTTTTCTGAATAAAAGAACGGTTGATTTGTTCTTCATGTCTCAACTTATAACTCTCATCACCATTACAATAAAAATATAATAACTATCTGAAGGCCTTGTAAAAATTAAGGGCTAGTATCATAATAAATTAGAAGTGGCACTAAAAAATAATTGACCTTCCCAATTCCATGTTCTCTATTCTCCATCTTGTGTCTCATTGTCTTTAACCACAGAAAGAGAGGAAGAGGGAAGGGGAGAAGAAACTTTTGCACAAAACCATCCAATTCGAAAGAGAGAGAGCACTACGCGTGACGATCTAAAGGCGGATTCGGATTCATCTATTCGTTCTTGTCGTGTTGAGGGATTTGTGTTGTGTTGCAAACTCTAGGATGGTCACATTAGGCCTTTATCTCAAAAAGCTTTCGAGAAAGACTCTTCAAATCAAATAAGGTGCGTAGCAAAAATTGCACCCTAATCTATTGAAATAATTGTATGAATTTATATTTTTTGGTTATGAATCATGTAAAAATAGTTTGGGATTTTCGAAGCATTATTTTGCCTATCGCTTATACTGTTGGATAGTGGCCACCATTTGAACAGTGTTCGAATGATGGTTAGAATCCGTTCAAACTATCATAGTTGAGGTACCGTTCGAACGGTATAGGTGTCCCATTCAAACGACATAGTTTGGGGGTACTGTTCGGACAATAAGGGTTTGGTCATTCGAATGACATGAACTATGAAACCATTTTGTAGTTACTTTAAATTGCTAATTAAATCCTTTCAAGACTGGAACTTTAAGCAAGTAAAAAGGGGAAAATGTATAGGCAACTATTTAGACAAGTTAATAAATGTAAAGTTGAGTTGTAATGTACTCAAAATATAAAATCCTCGAGGAATAACAATTGATGAGACAATTACTATTGTTGAAATTAGCATCTATGTTTTGATTTGACATATGTGTTGTAGGCCTTGGAGAATGTTAGTCCAGGGTTCATTGAACAGTAGTTGGCTTGGGCCTTTTAAGCATATTCATACTAGGCTCGATTGGCTGCTATAATGAGTTATCAGTTTAAGCCTTCAGAGTGTGTTTATTCTAGGGCTCAACAAATTGTAGTAGATCATGGGAGTAATTTTCACTTCATGGTTATTTTAGGTACTAGTTGTTTGGGAGCATATGATGGCTATGCC
>MKEJ01058580.1:0-10380 GCA_001753735.1 Embelia ribes
GTATTGTGATAATTTCATTGTTGTGCTTTGGTTGTTCATGTTCACAAACATAATTTATGGTTGTTCTACTCGCAAACATAGTAAAACTAACCGCCTGTTTGGATTTATTTTGTTATCCCAAACAGGGGACAGAAACAGGATTAAAATTGATGGAACTTACTCGAGTCTATGGGTAGTAGTTTCATTTTGTTTTAGTGTTTTAAGAATAATGTTTAGTTGATTTTAAAAACTGTAGGCCGTCAAGCCAAGATGGTATTTTGAGATTTTGGGGTTTTGAAATGAATGGACAAACTGTTTTAAGCCTAAGTTGATATTTTATAAGATGTTGAAAAAATGATGTCTATTTGAGAAGTTTTATCTTTCATTATATGCGATGTTGTGCATTTCATATACTCGAGATGTGTTGCAAAATTTCAGGGCGTGATAGTTTGGTATGAGAACTCAAGGTTTATGAACTACTTTGGGAACTGGTGGGTGTCAAGTTAGGTGTCCTCGAGTGAGTTGTGTCTAGAAGTTGGGTAGGCACCTAGGAATATGGATGTCTTGCGTGTTTTGTTGTGCTTTGTCTGCTTGTGTATTTTGGGTGTTTCAACAATTAGTCGCATATTTTTCAGAATTTTTTTTTTTATACGGAAACGGTGGGTTGGAGACGGATGTCGACGTAGTAGGTCCGGGTTGGCTAAGCAAAGAACGCCTTGTCCGCCCAACATGGAGCTTTGCCTGTGGACAAAGTAACCTTACTAATTGTTGTGTGTTTTGGTTACCTTGCATTTTCCCTATATAACTTAATGCGAACATGCGATTGACTTGAGTTGTTTTCTGTTATAGGCATGCCAGGAAGTAGAGGAAGCAAGAGCCATGGAGGTAGAGGTGGACATGGGGTGTCAATCTCGCACCACCAGCTGAGAGGAGGGTTCATGGCACATGAGCCCAAATTCGGGCCATGAAAGCAGTGACAGCAATTCCTTATCCACCCCTGATAGAGCTAGAGGCATCATCGGAAGACAATACTTATGAACCGATTATTAACGACTTGCTCAATAAGTAGATCAATAGTAGCTTCCTTACGGAAAGTAAGCCAAGGGAGGAAGATAAGGGGGAAGAGGTAGCATCTATTGGCATCCAAGGTATGGTTCCACCCGTTGCACCCAATTTGGGAATTGTTGGGGCTGTGCCTGAGACAGCTAATGCGGATTTGGCCCAGTTGGTGGCGTGGATGGGGGAACAGAATCGGGAGATGGTTCACACGTCACTTGCTAGGATGACAAGACGCACTAATAAGGTTGAAACGGTGGAAAAGTGTTCGTTGAGAATACAGAAGGAGTTAAACAGGGTTAGGGATGTGACATTTAAGGGTCGAATTGACCCAATGGTGGCAGATAAGTGACTAACAGGGATGGAGCATCATTCTTCCACCCTGGGAGTCACTGATCCACCGGTGATGGCAAAAGTGACAATGTTCGTGGGTGAGGTCCTCAAATGTTAGATGGGGCCCCATGCATTACTCGGGGTAGGAGATCTTACTTGGGAAGGCTTCAAAGTTGTCTTTTTGGGCAAGTACTTCTCATTGACAAAACGGCATGAGATTAAGGAAGAGTTTCTGAAGTTGAAACAAAGAACTGATACGGTTGCAGATTATGCGCACAAGTTTACTGTTCATGCTCGGTATGCACCGGAGTATGTGGCGATAGAAGATGGGAAGATTTGAAGGTTTCAGAACGGGCTACGTATTGGAATCCGACGAATGTGGTGGCAGCGGGAGGAACGAGCTTAAAGGAAGTGGTTGAGAAAGCGAAACACCAAGAATGGTTGAAAAGGGATACGAAAAGGATATTTGAGAAGAAAGGCCCGAAGTTCGATAGGGCAGTCGTAGAAGAAGTCGTTGGCTACTGTGTGAGTGGGAATCCGAATAGTCAGGGGTGCTACCAATGCGGTGACTAGGGACATATGATCCGGTTTTGCCCTCAGATACAGTATAAGAACTGTGGCGAGATAGGGCACATGAGGGGTGATTGTCAAGCACCGAAGGCACATACTCTAATTTGGAGATGACTGGATGGGGAAGAAATCAAGGAAATGGCAATCGGGGAACAGGTTTTATGGCAGCATCAGCTCCTCAGATACATCTTTATGCATTAACTGATAGCACTGCAATCAGGCAGGACCATTTGTCGTTCGAGGTACTGTTCTAATTCAGTTTTCTTGTGTACATGTATTATTTCATACGGGTGCATCCCCTTCTTTCATAGCTGCTAGTCTAGTAAAATCTTTAGATTTAGAGCCAGAGCATTTTGATGGGGGTATGTCTGTTGATACACAACTAGGTGTTAGTGTTATACCTTGTTTTGTCTATCGTTCTTGTTTCATTTAAATCCCTGGATGGGAATTCGAGTATAATCTCTTAATGCTTGATATGAGCGGTTTCAATGTTATTCTGGGTATAGATTGGTTGTCGGCCAATCATGCTATTATTGAGTGTGATCATAAACGAGTTATGTCATTCCCTGGGGAAGGAATAACTATGCATATGTGGGAGGAAAGAGTATTTCGTGTGACCTTGCGAGGTCAGTTGGGGATGCCCTCAGTTGTCTTCTCACAAATCTCTCTTTTTCTGAGATCAAGCAGACTCCATCGGAATTGCCTCCAGTAGTTCATGAATTTTTTGATGTCTTTTCAGAGGATCTTAGTGGATTGCCGCCACATTATGAAGTGGAGTTCACCATTGACCTAATTCTAGGAATGCGACCTATTTATGGAACTCCGTACCGTTTGGCGCCTGCTGAGTTGAAAGAGCTGAAAATTTAGATAGATGGCCCAAAGAGTAAGGGATTTATTAAGACAAGTGCGTTGTCGTAGAGTACACCAGCCTTATTTGTACAAAAGAAAAATGGATCGATGAGAATGTACATCAATTACAGGAAGTTAAATCGGGTGACAATAATAAAGAATGAGTATCTGTTACCGAGGATCGATGACTTGTTCGATCAGCTAAAAGGGTCAAGGTATTTCTCAAAGATCGATCTTCGTTCGGGATAACATCAGTTGCGAGTTCGAGAAGAGGATATACCGAAGACTACTTTCAGTACACTGTATGGGCCCTATGAGTTCCTAATCATGCCATTTGGGTTGACAAATGCGCCAGCAATGTTCATAGATCTAATAAACCGAGTGTTTCGTGAATATTTGGACAGGTTTGTTTTCGTTTTTATAGACGACATTCTTGTTTACTCGAACATAAAGGAAGAACATCAGTAGCATCTACATATAGTGTTATCGATTTTACGAAGCCACCAGTTGTATGCAAAGTTATCGAAGTGTGAATTTTAACTTTAGGAAGTGAGGTTTCTGGGGCATGTGGTGACAGCAGGAGGAGTAGCAGTAGATCCATCGAATGTTGAAGCGATGTCAAAGTAGGAACAGCTGAATAATGTATTTGAGATTCGGAGTTTCTTGGGATTAGCAAGTTATTATCAACGGTTCATGAAAGATTTCTTCACTATAGCATCTCCAATGACCAGCCTTACTTGCAAAAGGGTCAAGTTTGAGTGGGATGCCAGGTGCGAGGAATCCTTCACAAAGCTGAAGGAGTTTTTTACGACGGTGCCTATATTGAATAGAGTTTGGGCAATCGTTGTTAGGACCTGATATGGTGCAACAAACTTCGGAGGTGGTTAACGTGATTAAACAGAAGTTGGAGACAGCACAAAGTCTTTAAAAGAGTTACGTGGATAAGAGAAGACGCTCATTATCTTTCGACAAGGGGAACTACGTGTTTCTAAAGGTCTCACCATGGAAAGGGGTAATGTGTTTAGATAAGAAGGAAAAATTGGCACCGAGATTAGAGGGACCATTTCAGGTTATCGAAATGGTGGGAAACTTGGCATACCAGTTGGCACTACCGCCTCATTTGGAGAACGTGCACCCGGTATTCCACGCTTCTATATTGCGAAAGTACTAGCCGGATCTGTCGCATGTGATAGATCATTCTGATTTGATGGTAAGTGCAGCAATTGAGGATAGTAGATCGTAGCGATAAAGTTTTGCGATGAAAGGTAACCCCTCTTTTTCGGATATTTTGGAAACATTATGGAGTTGAAGAGCATACATGGAAACGTGAGGAAGAGATGCAAAGCAAATACCCAGAAGGTTAATGTTGCAACATCCTCACTAAAAATATGGTTTCGTGTAGGACAAGCATCCAGCTATCGTGCCCCTCTATTTAGTGCTTGTTAGACTTTTGAGTTGGTTTTTGCTTATTATATACCTTCTTTACCGCGCACCTTAATTTTTCTTTATTTTTTGGATCTATCAAACACCGTTCTTGGCGCATGGTAGCTTAAAAAGCTTCTCATTCAAGGATCATTTGCATCTCACAAAATCTTATGAGCGACAGTTCAATCAGATAGAACACCGCACATCGGAGCTTCAATTCTTGCTGCTTCTCAATCTCAAAGTATATTGAATCTAGAGGTTGTTCCGATTGAAAACATTCCACTGTCAATTCGTCAGTTGCACACCATGAATGCTAAACCAGCCGTATTGTTCTCAGCATTTGAATTACAGAGGTAAGAGGCTCCTTTTCAATTTTCCCTAATTGCTAAGTTCTCCAAGGGACGACCAAAAATTGATTATATTCAGGAACGCACTCATAAGCATTGGGGGCTCAACAATCCTCCAATTGTAGGTATGATTGATACTCGGCATGTCTTTATTAAATTGCATGATGCAGTTGATTTTAATCGAGCTTGGACTCAAACCTCACACCAGATAGAGGGAGCTATGTTTCGCTTGTTTAAATGGTTGTGTAATTTATCTCTACAGCAAGACTCTTCCATTGCTCCCGTGTGGATTCGATTACCACTCTTGCCTTTGAATTTTTGTGTGCTTTCATACCTAAAGGCTATAATTCAGTCTATTGGGAAGTTTTTAATAGCTGATGCCCCCACTTTGACCCATACGAAACCAGCGTATGCTAGAGTATGTGTGAGATTGATCTACTAAGAGCCAAAGAAACTCATATTTGGATTGGACAAACACTAGATGAAGGCTTCTGGCAAACTGTTGAAAATGAACGATTTCCTAAATATTGCAAGAATTGTTGTTTGCAAGGACGTGAGATTTTTTAATGTAGAAAGCCTATAATGGGGGCTGGACACTTGGGGATGGAACCTAATAAAATGAATAAGAACAAAGTTTTTAGTGAATTAAGGAGGTTAGGAATAAAGATGAATTTGCTAAAGCTAAGGGGACAAATTTGACTTGTGTTCCTAAGGGGATTGGAAAGATGATAGCTTCTTCTTCAGGTACAGAATCAGGTCGTATGAATGGATGGACACTTAGATACTTTAGATTCTGGTTGCAAGGAGGGGTGTAGGGCAGAAGTTAACTCTAATGCTCAAAATCTTGTACAGGAACCCTTTAAATCTAGTTGTGATGCTTCTTCAAATTCTCTGGATTGGAAAGTGACGACTAAAACAAAGACCACAACTGAGATGGTGGAAAAATCTCCTAATATTTTAAAAGAGAATCATGAATGTTATTCAGAGCCTAACAACCATAAGCAAGAGATCTCGACAGGGGGAAATTCATTTTCTTTACTAGCTGATAAGGAAAATCAAAAGAGGAATTTGAAAGAAGAAAAAGGGAAGAAGTATCTGATCCTTTAAATGTTCCCCTAAAGGATCTGTCTATCTCTGATTCTCACAAAGATTGTCAGATTTCTTTGATCACTTCAAGCTTTTTTCTAGTTTTGTTGTTTTAGTTGATGGTTTTGCCTTAGAGTTGTTTGTAAGGGTGAAAGCCCAAACTTTTGTTATCAATAATTTTTTTTTGTTTTGTTGGGGAAAAAAAAAATCAGGCCTTAATTACTACTACCATTTACTTGGGTTTTATCCTGTAGTTTATGATTGTTGAGGAAGATGATGCAAGACCAAAGTTGGTCTGGACGAGATGTGCTTTGCTCCAGAAGAAATCCAGTTCATCCGGACGAGATTCTAATCGGAAAATTTTGTAGAAAGACGTATTGCGTTATATTGCGAACCCTATCCTCTTAAAACATATTTTGGCCGCCAAAAACACATATAGAAAGAGAGAGAGAGGTGATTTTCTAAAGCCCCGAACATCCAATTCTAGGTGGTAAAACAATTTGATTAGCGATCTAAGAGCGGATTTGAGATCATCTCTTTGTTCTCTACAATGCGAGGTAAGAAAATCATTCAGTTTGCACCTAGGATGTAGAACCCTAATTCTCCATGTAGCAAAATGTCGATTAATTGATTGTTTTTTATACGAGTAGTGGTTGATTACTTGTTTATTTTCGTAGGTGAATGTGAATTAGGTGGTGAGCCCGGTAGAGGTGAACACTAGGGTGTTCTCACCAATCTTTTTGAGGAGTCACACTCTCAATCTCAGGTACGATTAAATTTTACTTTATTTGTAGTTAGAACTACAAGTCTTTGTGTGATTGTATTTATGAGTTGTGATTATGTGCTTTTGTGCCCTAATATGTGGTAGATGATTTCATACCATTATGAGTTATATAAATTGAGTTGAGTTGTAATTGAAATTGAAATATGAAAACATTACAAGAACATATGATTTGAGCAAATAATTTGAGTTCTACGGTTAGAAGGTATGAGGACTGGCCCTCTAAATGGAGAAGATGTTTACTTAGGATACAAGGACTTGGCCTAAGATATTAGTGCACAAGGGGGTGCAAGGACTGGCCCTAATATGTTGGTGCATGAGAGGGTGCGAGGACTAACCCTCTAAATCTTTATGTGTAAAGTCACAAGAGATGCACAACCCATGGGGTGCGAGTGTTAAACTATGAAAATTTGAGAATTGTGCATTGTAAATTGTGGTATAATTAAATGAGTATATATATCTTATTTCTTTCTCGGATTGTTGCATTGAGATAATTGTTGTTTTGTTTTGGTTGTTCATGTTCACAAGCATATATTTTTTTGTTATTCTACTCGCAAATATAGTAAAAGTAGCTGTCTGTTTGGGTTTATTTTGTTATCCCAAGTAGGGGCGAAAACAGATGGAGTACATATCCAAGATTAAATTTGGTGGAGCTCACCCGGGTCTGTGGATAGTATCTCTATTTTATTTTAATGTTTCAAGAATAATATTTTTGTATTTCAAAAACTATAGACCATCGAGCCAAGATGATATTTGTTTTGAGATTTTGGTATTTTCAAATAAATTGGGCAAATTGCTTTAGCCCAAATAGATGCTTTATGAAATGTTGAGAAAATAAATTTATTTGAGAAGTTTTGTCTTTCATTATATACGATGTTGTGTGAGTAACATGCTTGGAATGTGTTGTGAAATTCCGGAGAGTTACAAAAGGCTTTCTCTAAGATTTATCGGTCTATTTTTATATTTGAAGAGGTTTGGGAGGTGGTTTATCGCCTCGCCTTACTGCCTCAACTTGCTAACGTTCATCTGGTCTTTCATGTTTCCATACTTTGAAAATATTTGCCGGATCCTTCTCACATTATAGATTTCAATGATCTTCATGTTGAGGAAGATATTTCTTATAAGGTTCGACCGGAACATATCTTGGATGCAAAAGATCAAGTTCTTCGACGACGTTCTATTCATTTGGTGAAAGTGTTGTGAAAATAACTAGGACTGAGGAGGCTACATGGGAGCACGAGGAAGAGATGCCAACTAGCTATCTGGAGTTATTTGTTATTTACGATACTTTTTCACATTTTTTTATGTACGCTAATTTCTGGGATGATTTGGTCCAATCTATTCCGTTTTATTTATCCTCCAAACTCAATATATATATTTTCTGAACAACCTTAATGAGACCATCGCGATGATGTAAGTATCATCGACTCGTTTTCTCATATGTACATTCTCATTTTTTGTATTGTTCGGATCCTCTAAAATAAATGTAGAAAAATTATTCCTTATATGTTATAGATATTTTTTATTAATGGGCTCATCTTGATCCGAGATGTGCAGGTGGCCCGATTGAAGAATCAAGCTAATTATTTTTCGAGAAATAGTAGGTGATATTTCGATAGCATCCTTGCACGCTCGTGAAATATGGGTAGATCATGAATAACAATATAATTTTGAGATTGTATGCGTATATTGACTTGTGTGGCATGTTAAGGATTTAATATTTGTTTTGTAACTTTTCCTTGCAGATTATTTGTTCTCATGAATATTTGTGGTATATAAAAATAATGGAATAAATAAAAATTGTAACTGAAAAGAATATTAATCGTGGTTAGGATTTGAGCCTTTTATATTTCTTTTCAGGACAACGTATCTACCTTTAACAAAATTTCATAGTCGTGGAATTGAGGATGGGGCTTACACTCCTACCGTGAGAGTCTGGAAACTTGTGCAAGGAGATAACTCTATGTGTTAGTGTACGTTAAAGTTGGGCCTATGATTTATGTCACACTAGAATTATGTCGATTATAGGGGTGGGTTTCGTGGTACCCATAACGTAATTATACCCCTTTTAATAAAAATTCGTAGAGATACTAGTTCTAACTTTTGTTTTGGATTGTAGTTCGTAGTTCGTAGATTGTGAGCTATCATTGATTTTTCTAGCTTATTCAATGTTTTTCTTTTTTTTTGTCTTTTAAATTTTATGAATCATGTAAAATGCTAGTTTTTTTTTTTTTTTTGGTTGTTGTTTGGTTGACATTCATCTACATGAGCATATATATCAAGTACTATAGAGTCTCACCTTTATCGTGTTCGTTGATGGTCTAACCCATTATATGTGTGTGTGTATTTTCTTGTTTTAATTATGCGGACTCGGGACATGCTTGAGAACTTAAGTTGGGAGTTTATTTTTTTTCTCAAACTCACTTTAGCTTATGATAGGTACTTGGGGGTTAGCACTATATATATATATATTTGGTGGTAGTGAGCTTGAAGGGGCCTCAAATCGAATATATATTTTGTAAATGAGGCTTTGGATAGTATATATTTGTTTATTTTTCTTTTTATTTTTTAAAGCTTGTCATTATTATGTATGTAAACTTGGAAGTTTGTTTTTGGTAATATGTTGATATGGAAGTTGGACGTTGGGATTTGTTATCGTTTCATTGTGGGTTTTTTTTTATTTATTTATATACATACATATTTTTTCTTTCTTTTCAATATAGCTCATGTCCCAGGTTGTATGAAAATTCGGAGTACGACAAGAAGTGTCTCAAATAGGCTATTTGAATGGGCATGCATGGCTGTCCTTATTGGTTTGTACGACAATTTGGTCGGTTTTCCTTTAGAAACTAAAGGGAAATCAAGAATTAGTCACCATTATGCCCAAATAAGTCAAGGCCATTGCATATGAGTTTAGAACTAATGCTGTTCTGAATTTGGACCAAAATTCTGTAGGAAACTCACCTCAGAATGTTTTTAGAGGTCTCGGTGACGTTGCTTTGCATTTCGGAATGGCTCGGAGGGCTTGAGAATGGTGACACCACTTCAATTCCGTATAGGTCATTGAAATCATATAGGTCATTGAGACAAAATTTTCCGAGCAGTTGCAAAAAAGGGTCCATATCTCTCTAAGCATTATAGTAGCTCTGTTCTTTAATTTTCTACAACAAAATATGCTAATTAGGAATTTAGAAATGAATGAATCATATTGGGCATCAAATTTTAATTGAATCAAATTACGATTCAATATATTAAATTGAATAAAGGGTACCAAATAATTTCAACTGAATCATATTGGTTACCAACTTACAATTGAATTAATTTGAGTACCATATATCTTCAATTAAACTCGATTGGTTGGTATCCATTACCTAAAGAGGGAGAGAGGAGAAAAAGGATGAACACTAGGATATCGGATCATAATTTGAAAACTCGATCCTTTTCTTTGCGTAATGTCGTAATAGTTTCGGCTGCCTCCGATTCTGTTACGGGCCGTTACAATGGCAAGAATGAAATTTGAAGCCGTAATGGCCGCTACATCCGTTATATTGGCAATTACGGTCATTACAATTGTTAGAAAAAATCAAATAAATTAAAAAATACCAATAATATTCCATTAAAAATTAGACATATACAGAAAACTCATCATAACAATCTGAAAATAATTCATCAAATAATTCATATTGCATGACAAGACATTAATAGTGAGAATCAAGAAGAAAGTTATGATTTCCCATGCTATTATTTTTTGATATAGAATAAAAGTGTGTAAAATGTGTATATGATGATATTTTTTTCTTAAATGTAAATAATTGCTATCTATTTTAAATAAATTTGTATTGCATGAAACAAATCTTTTATCAATAACTCTAACATATGAACAAATTCAAATAAAAAAATGTTAAGGCATTAAAAAAAATGCATATTTTTTCTAGACTATTAAAAAATTTTAAC
>MKEJ01058608.1:0-18557 GCA_001753735.1 Embelia ribes
ATTTATTTTTCAATGTTATGAAGTTATGTGATATTAATCATATTATGTTATTTTTTTTGTTTGATATTGTTTAATATATTATATTAAAAATTAAAATAATATTATTTAATCATAACAGGTTCAACCATTGAACCTTGAACTAGTTACCAATTCAATAATCGGTCTGACTTTGAAAATTTTGGTAAATTGTAAGAGTCATAGCATGCACCCGTGGCCAATATATCTAACTCTTGCATTTAGCCTAAATGATTTCAAGAATTAGTCATAAAAATTATTCTAACAGTTCTTGGTTGAAAATTCACCACTTCACGTCAGTTGACAATTTTAAAGAAAATATAAACTCCGAAGAACATATATAAAGTTCATTAAAGTTCGGAAAGAAATAATCAATAATGAAATTCAATATTTGGTTAAAATTGGTAGACTACATATTACAAGTCTAGGGATTTCCCCACTTCTAAGTTTTTGACTTATGTTTTAGTTTATTCCTTTTGATTTCTCGCTCACAAATATTATTAGGATAATAAATTTGGTGAGACAAAGCTTTCCCAATAGCATAAATAGTCATAGAACCAAACGTGTAAACAGAGACCAAAATTTTCTTCTCATCATTATTGTTGTTTTCCAAATTTTTCAAAAGCATGATCCTAAAATCCTTGAATTTTTCTTCTTAATTAATATCTTTTTGACTTTTTGTACTTCTTTAATCCTAAATGTGAAACATGTACATTGAGAATTCTCAAATTTTTGCAACAAATTAGTGCGTGGTATAACCATATGTTTGACTAACTTGATAGTGTAGACTATGAAGTGGAAATTTTTTTTATAAACTTGATTTAGACCTTTTTTCCTAGTATATGCATGCATAAAGGAAATTTGGAGAATCGAACCCACACCCTTGTTTGCTTTCTCATATACCTTAAGAACGAATAATTCATGTGGTTAAGATAATAAATTTAATAAATTCTTTTCCTAATACTACGTTCGTTAGGACCATGGAAATTTGTATTTGTTGATAAACTGTCAATTAAACTTAGGGTACACTAGTTATATACTTGTTTTTTTTTTTTATCAATTTTCAATAGAAAAATGGACGTAATTAGGGACAAACAAGAATAGGAAAAAAAGAAAAAAGCCAATTAAGAAAATGTAACCTATAAGTCCTAACTAGGTATCATTAAAATTTCATGGTCATGATGAGTGATAACTTCAATTCTCTTTTATCTCTAAAGCATACACCCAATTTTACTTTCACTCGTATTAATAAATTTTAATAAATTCATAAAGACAAATTAATAACTTCCCTTTATGTCTGAAGATGATACTCAATAGGCGTATGATAAATCCTTGGAAGCATGGAAGTAGAGGCACTGCTGCGCAGGGATGCACAGCACTACTGCTGCACAATTTCTAGCCGCAAGATCTGCATCCAACTGTTACTATTTAATATCCAAAAAATCAAACAAAAAAGATTAATTTTTAATATTAAATCACAATAGTTGGATACAGATCGTGCGACTGAAAATTGCATAACAGGAAAGCTTTTTCTTCTATTGAGGTTCCCAATACATTCAATCCAATATACAGAATGGTACCATCCGGAGATAGGAAGAACCCCAAAACAATTAGGAAAAGAGGCATTGTCGTATCAATACGTATCATCTTAACTAACTGAAGCTGGGATGAGGTGTTGCGTTGACCCCTAAATTTTGAAGGTTTCAAAGTCTTTGTAGTTAACCTTCTCTTTCAAAGAAATTGGTTGTTAAAAAATACTGTTTTATTGGTTCCATTCCATTGTTGTTAATGAGCACAACTACCAACAACACAAGTTTGAATTATTAGTCATTTACAGTAATTCCATAACTACACTCCAGTGTATGAGGTAAATTTTAACTTCAAAAGCTAAAACATTGTGGATAAAAGAAAAAAAAAAAAAAGATTGGGTAACAAGGGAAATAAGAAGAATATTAGATTCATCGACTGATGATTTATTGATGGTGGCTACTGATTTTCGAATCAACAACTGAGATTGAATAATTTTTTTTATTTAATTTTTTTATGGAATTCATGCATTTAATCTCAGAAAGTTATGATGCACTGGGCAGCCTCTGCCTAACACCACTCTTTTCGATTATTTTTACATCAACAGATATGGTAAATAAGACAAATGCTTATGTTGTGACACCCCATTCAACGCATAAATGCACATATATCTTCCATTCAATATTGATAATATAACAATTACTATTTCTTCGGTGTATGGAAAGTGTACTCAGATAAACTTGTTACTTCTTTGTCCATATTTATGTTCAAGAAACAAAGTCACCATTCATTTTTAAAATGTTGAGTGTCTCGATAAAAAGAACTTGTAACAGTTGGACCGTTGAAACACTAACAAAGATCTCATTCAATAGTTTATATTGTTGAGATAATGTTTTGAGAAATCCAACCAATTTTTAAAATTGCTTTAAACTTATAAATGTTAGCAAATCAGAGTTAAACAACGGAAACATAAAATACATACAATTAACAATATTCTGACCCGTGACACGTTCGAATTAGAACTCTTTTGCCATGGTTCACAACATATTAATTTTCGGGTAAAGTTGAGCATCAAAAAAAAAATTTAGGGTAAAGTTCATTTTTGACTCATATATTTTGGGATTAATTTTAATTTGGCTTATGTTTTTTCATTTGTTTTAATTTGAACTCCATTATTTTAATTTTATTTCAATTTGTCCCTATCTTTTCAATACCCCTGGTACTTTAAGTCTCTTTCAAAATTACCCCTATCCTTTTTGCACCATTTCAATTTACCCCTATCGTTATAAAATTTTCATGTAATAATAAAATAAACTATCAAAATAGTAGTTATATTTTCTCGGGAGTGTTTTGATGAGAAATGAGTCATTTACATGTCCTTTGAATGCATCTTTAAAATGTATCATTTATGTAATTTTTTTTCCATAATTAAATATTGACAATTGATTAAAAAGATAAATTAAACAAATTATTTCTCCAAATTGACAAGAAATTAAATTAATAGAAGACAAATTAAAACGAGTCCCAAAATATTCAGTCATAATGGACTTTTCCTTTAATTTTACGAGCATGTCTTATATTTTTCTTCTTTTTCTTATTAACTAGTAAAACTGGATTATTTATTTCCGTAATTGTTACAAGGAAAAACGACAAATTATGTCAATTTGTGTACTCATCTTAGAGTGTGGCACCTTTTTCATTTAGGAATTGGGAGGCTACATAGCACGCTAAAGAACCATTTTGTGCCACGCGATCATGTAAAGGAAGATCTGATGGCTCTAATTAAATCACTAGAAAAGGATATCTCAAATAAATATTTCAATTGAAATCAAAAGTCAAAATAGCATAGAATTTGAGGAAAAGCGAGAGGGAGAACGAGATCAACTTCAATAAGAAATTGCAAAAATTACATAAAAAGAAATTACAAAATAGAAGCAAGTCTTGGCACGTTTCTCTTTGTACAGGAATTTAATGATTTCATATTCAATAAAGACCATATTAGATAGTTCCAATCATAGTTCTTTTTCTCTCATTTTGTTTCTCTCTCGTGCTCTATCCAAATTTCTAATTTAGAGCATTCACATCGATATTTCTTATAAAATGTCTAAATTTCGTGTTCTAAAAGCTTATTTATCTTGCAAAATAAAACTTAATTATTTTTAATTTTTTTAAAATTAACTTTATACATAATTAATTTGATAATATATAAATATAAAAATTAAAAAATATATTTTTCAAATATATTGGTGTGTATTTTATATATTGGCGAGAAAAAAAAAATTTAATAGAGAATGGGTAAATAGTAATATTCCAGTTTGGGTAAGTCGCTGTTTCATTTTTTAAAAAAAATTTAAAAATAGAAAAACTAAACTTACATAATTTCTCTCAATTTTCTATTTGAGAAATGAAAAGTGCACGTGGAATGACGGGTGTGAATGCTCTACGTTTTACATCTCTGTTTTATTTTGTGACATTTGAATTCCCCCATTTTTTAATTTTCCATTATGTATTTTTGAAATTTTAATTAGAGCCTTCAGATCCCACTTCATATGATCGTGTGGCCCAAAATGGTTTCTTTTGGGAGTGTGTATTTATTGTCAGATTGTCCTTTAATTATCACCCTTATTTTAATGAAAACCAACTCAATACAAGAATTATTTATATAAGAATATTTTTTTGCACGAAATTATTATGTTTTAAGGATAAGTTATTATAAATTAAGAACAACTTAATATAATTATTTTTGAATAAAAAAATACTATTAATAATTTGTCCTCAAATTATAAGAACTTATTCTTAAAGCATTGTAATTTCTATAAAAAAAAAATTCTAGCTCCGATGGGACTTCCTTTTTTAATACATATCCGTTCCCAAATAATAGATAGTCCATAAATAATAGATTGACTTTTTTTCAATTATCGAAAAAATAGATAATTTTTTATTTTGGATTGAACAATACTGCAATCATTGTAAAATTAAATAATTATAAATTTTTATCATAAAATTTGGAAAAAGAATAAAATAAAACTTGATAGTGATAGATTTGGTTTTTTATATAATTCAATGTTTTGAAAAGATAAATTTTGACATTTTGTAAAAGTATGTGTAAGATCAGTTGTTTCAGTCATTTCTAGAGGGAGGGAGTGGGGTAGCTGGCCTCTATTCTTTCTCTTCAGTTTTAACCATCCATTACTCAAGTTGGATTTATTTCGACTGTTTGTTTTCCCTATTATCTTTTGAGTACTACATAAAAATATTACGAATTTAAACACATTAAAGAAATACTTTAAAAATAATACTATCACCTTTGAGTTTTTTAATTAGGTTTTTAAGAGAATAAAATAATTTTGGTCAAATAGATGGTTCTAGAGCCACCGGGCACCAATATTTATACACTGTATGTATAAGAATTAAAAATTGTGTTTGCTTCTTAATATTTTGCCAAATATATTTTTTAAAAGTAAGATTTATTTAATAATAAAAAAATCTAATGGTTGAGAAACAGGAATATGAAATAATTATGATAATAGTCATATAGTATAAAAATCTCCTAAAATCTCTCCCCTACCATTTATCATAATTTTTATTTACATATACACATAATTAAAGAAAATTGATGGAGGTACATAAAAAAAAATAAATAAATAAATAAATCTACAAGAGAAAAGATTTCAATTATTTTATTTATTGTTCGTGTTTTTTTTTCCTTTAACAAATTTATTCTTGTTGTTTATGTTTTTCCATAGAGCAATTCATGTAAATACAAACTAGAAAAAAAAAATTAACACAATTTAACAAACAAATTATAAGAAAATTGAAAAATCAAAACAAAGTACAACTTATGTGGCCAAATCTTAAGAAAATAAAAATTTTAAAACATGATTAAACTAAAAAATCACTAAGTTATGAAACAACAACTAAATTTTTCTTCCTATTACTTGTTTTTTTCCCTCTTTAGTAAATCTTATTGATTGTGGTTTTTTTTCACAGAACAAAATTATAACAAAATTGAAAAATCAAAATTTATCAAAATTGATAACCAAAACACTAGAAAAAAATCAAAATATTAAAAAACTGAAAAAAGTTAGATTATAGAGAAATAATTCAAATTTTCATCCTATTGTTTGTACTTTATTTATTTTAGCAAATTTATTACTATTGTTTGTGTTTTTTTCATATATATAGGAGCTCCGGTATGTATAAATTGGAAAAAAAAAAAAAAGTCTTTAACACAACTTAACAACTAAATCATAAGAAAACTGAAATATCAAACCATTACACAATGTATATAACCAAATCATAAAAAAACTGAAAAATCAAAAGATGTGAAAAGGGAAAAAAAACCACCAAGTTTCGGAGCAACAAATTCAAATTTTCTTTCTATTGTTTATGTTTTTACCATTTTTAGCAAATTCTATTGTTTGTAGTTCTTTTTTTTCAAGAACTAAATTATAACAAAATTGAAATATCAAAATTTAACAAAATTTATTATCAAAATATTATAAAAATATAGATATGAAAAATAATTTATTGAGAAAAAATCTAATTTTTTATCCTATTGTTTGTATTTTTTTCTTTTAGCAAATTTATTCATATTATTTATGTTATTTTTCATAAAGCAGTTTAAAGTTTGCATGATTTGTACTATTTTTCTATGTTGACATATTTATGGCCAACTTTATTTGACTACTTTAAATACAACGGAAAGAAAGTTTGCAGACTTTGTACCATTCTTCTATCAAGATTTAAATCTACTTTAATACAAAGAAATATCTTCTAAAGAAAAAAATATAGATAGCGTTATGAATTATGCTAAAATACAAATATCAAAATCTATAGAAAAGTAAATAAAAGATCAAGAATTACGTAATTTAGTCTTAAGTTAAAAAATTTTAATTTGGGCCTATTTCTATACTTTTATATATCGAAAGAGATAAATTACAACACGGTACAATATATAAAAAAAAACTAAAAATCTGGATTAAAGATTCATTCATACTCATATTTTCTATCTTTTCCTCTATCTTTCTAATCTCTTTATGCACTTTTGGTTTATGTTCTATTAATTTTACCGAGTCACCTTTCTTCTTCTTCTTCTATTTCTCTTTTTATAAAGAAATCTATACGTTATAAATCAATGTGGTGAGTCATATTTGTACAATGCATAATACTTGTATTTAATAATTGGGTTTTATGCTTTCATCAGGCATGATAAAATATCACATCAATGAATATTATATAACAGATACATATATTTCTTCTTTTAAATCCCAATTGTAACTATCAATATTGTCAGCATCGAACCAGGAATCGGTGCATTGGTTCAACGGTTCAACTTTGATTCATTTGGTTCAACTGTGGTTCAATCGGGCATTCAACAAAAAATTAATAAAAAAATCTATTTTAGACTACATTGTATATTTTCAAAATATTTCATATGGAAGTTCACTTAAATTTCTACTATGTGTAATAATTAATCTGTTTTGAAGCTTTTTTAATTAAGTATATTGCAACAATATGTTATTTCCTAGTGTTGCATTTTTATAATTTTCTAATTATAAGTATCATATAAAATGATGTAATTCTCTAAACCTTTTAATAGCATTGTATAATTGTGATGGATTAAGTTTGCTATAACTTGGAACTATTCATCAATAGCATCATTTTCGAAACACTTTATTCAAAATCTATGGAATCATAAAAAACTATACATTTAAAATAAAATGAGCAAAGAACCCGGGAGTATTAACTTAATAATTGTCTCAAGTTACTTAATTTTGGATAGTTGATTAGTTTAGCGCTTGGTCATGAATAAGCGTAAGAGGGTGACAAATTAGTAAGAGTTAGTGAGGGATTACTTTTTGCTACTTGTTTTTGTTTTTGTTTTTTTTTCAATTGTAGCATGGGATGTTTAGTAAACTTTAAATCACCTACTTTTAATAATATTTTTCTATTTTTCAAATGGTACTTTTGGAAGCAATATTAGGGATATTTTGAAAAGTTACTTCTATTTTTTTTCCCCATTAATTACTATAATAGTCTCAAATATATTTTTTATATTCCTCATATATATCTATTTTTGTTTTTTTACAATAAAAAATACTACTTTACGAAACACTACACTACTTATCAAAATAACTTTTAAAATTTACTTACCAAACATTAGGATTATACCAGCTTTTAGAATCAATTTTTAAAAATAATTTTAGGAAGCCAATTTTAAAAACCACCAATATTTTCAAGCTATAGCTAAGTAAAACACCGAGACAAATAACAAAATTCAACACTTTATTGTTAACAAACCACTTACACACGACAGCCAAGATAAGAATATACATTTACAAGTCTTAATGAGTAATAAACCCACGAGGAGAAAGAGCAAATCTCCGGCATAAAGCTTAAAGCTTAATTTATGTGTCTCATGGAGATCATTAAAAATAAATTTTATGGAAAAATATTGAAATCGTTAATATTGAGAATGAATTGCTAACGATTTTTTGTGTTAATTTGGTATTTTTCAAATTTTTGTTATGCACCGACCGGTTTACTGGTATTCAATGGTTCACCGGTTCCTCAAAACTCTGCTGGTATTTTACGGTTCAAGTGCATATCTAGTACTCTAAAGAAACCGAACCAAACTGAGCTCCGGTTCACGGTTGCAGCGGTTCAGCCAGTTGGTTCGATACGGTTCTATGACGGTGTTACCTACCCAAAAAGAGAAAAATCAAACTGAGAGAAATGAAAGAAGTGATAGGGATATTCACTTCCATTTAAATTCCAGTTCTATCTAACAAAAAAGATGAGACTAAAGATATATCAATTTATATATATAAAAAAAAACAGAAGAGGAAAGATATACATCTAGTTCTAAAATAATATCATGCAAATAATATTGTAAGAAAAAATTAAAATAGCCAAAAGCAAAATCTATAGCATAATTGAGTAAATTAAAATAATAATATTCTGCAAATGCCACATAATTAAGTGACATTTCTCTTGCATAGTAATATTTTAATTAAAATAATCATACAAGAGTAACAAAATTAAAATATTGGCATTTGCAGTATTATTACATAGTTGAAGAATAGTATTAAGTAAATTAAGATATTGGTTAATTATCCATGATAGTATTAAATAAATTAAATATTAGCATTTGTAATATTACCACATAGTTGCGGAATAGTATTAAGAGAATTTTTGCGTGGAGAAATTTTTAATGCAAATATTAATAATGAAAAGCAAAAAATAAAAATTGATTATTCTGCTACTTTTTCTAATCGCGACACGGATCCTCATTTGTTTTTAACACGTGCTCATATTATTTTTTTAACACATATTCTCGTCAATTTAGCAATCAAAATGCAACTGGCAAAGAAAAGCTATTATTCAAATAGCTAAAAGTAAAATCAGCAATATAACAAGCTCTAATGCTAGGAAATGGTATTCTAATTTGAAAAATATTAATATAATAAAATTTTGTTCAATCTAAATTAATTCAAGGTAGTCATTTTTTTTCTTAAAAACTTATCAAACAACTAAAAAAAGAGATACGAAAGATGTCGCATTAAAATTTAACAAAATAGTAACAGAAAAACAAAAATTCTTTATATAATTTGTACATTGCACAGACTTTATTCTAGTTGTTAATAATATTAAAACGAACATGATACGACTAGTACAAGATAATATAATATGATCATCGAGTAACATGTAAGTAAATATTTCTAATATTATATGTAAATAGGACACAATATATATTAAGCGAATTACACTTTTTGTACGGAAGAAAAATTACTTATGAATGAAGACTTTCTATATATGTATATATCTATGAATTTTATGTATCTCTATTCACAAATTGACAAAAAAGAAGGATAAACGTTATTATATAATACAGGTCAGAATATATAATAGTCTCCCAACCCAATCCCCCTCCCCAAGTGTCAATGCATGATGAGATATGCAATAGATTAATAAAATATACAATGGAAATCTCAATCCGTAATTTATCCACAAATATTATGTATGCATAACTATCATATACCAAAATAACTTTTATTAGGGTTGTGGTAAATTTGAAATTATACTTATTTAAAAAATAGTTAATTCTTATGCGAACGCTTCCATACTTCAAGTTAAGGTAGGAAGAAGGTTCTAAACTTGTAATTCGTGGGGCGGCTCAGTTTTGTTGAGTTGGTTTTAATATTCCCATGTAATGCACATTCTCGTGCACGGGGATTTGACTAGATTGGTAAGAATTGATCATTTCTTTTAAAAAGTACATAAGTTTAAGTGACATCTTAGGATTGGATGCACAAATTAAGAAAATAATTGGTCAAAAAATATTAGCTAAAGTACATAAGTAAATAATTGCCTTTGGAAAAAACAGAAGTCATTAAATGAGTCTCTTTGGAAAAAAATATATACAAATTAAGAATTGATCATTAATATCATTGCATTTTGACTAAATGAGTGCCTTTGGGGGGAAAAAAAAACACAAGTAATTAATTACAGGGATAATTTGGGTAATTAATTAATTTTTACTTTCGAAATTGTGATAAGATCACTTATTTAAGAATTTTTTTTCATTTTATTTAAAAGTCACTAGAAAATACGTTGGGAGTAATCTTATAATCTCCCGTAGAATTATCAGCACCCTATGTCATAACCTCTCTTTGCTAGACTTTCGTGTGGAAAAAAATGCAAAGCACGTTTTTTTGCTTGGTATCCATAGTCATAAAAGTACATGTAATCTACAACCCATCTCTTTCCTTGTTTTTGCTTTGAAAAACACATTCACCGACCCCCAGTTTCCTTTCCCATCACGATACCATTCTGCCTTGACTTTTGGAATCAAGGAAAACTCAAATCCTTATNNTGGTGAATCGATTTTAAGTTATATCCTACTGTTCACATGTGAAAATCTATTTTGAATTAGGTTGTTGGATTTAATTAGACTGGTCCTACGGGTATGAAATTTTTTGATACTACCTTGTTTGCACCAAAATGACGTGAACTTTATTTTGATTGATCCACTTAATTAATTAATGAGACCCATAATTCAAGTGTTTATTTATTACTAGCTTTTATGTATATCCATTTACAATATCTTTCATTTAATTATATTGTGACTAAATTACCCTTATTAATATTTTTTTTCACTCATCTATATCTGTTTTCCATCACATGTGTCGTACCATCTCTGCACTGGGATTCAAAGTGCTCCATCATCGTTCTTCTTCCGGCTTCCGACACCATACTACCATTTAAGTGCCGACTCTCTTTTTCCTCTATGCCATAATTTCATTAACAACGTTACATGTATATGGTTTGTTTTTGTTTTTTGCTAGAACATGCATATGATTTTAGTTGTGGAATAATGTATGATTATAGAATAAATTTAAATCGATTTTTTTGGAGTTCATGAGAAATTAGTATTTAAAAAATATATTATTTCAATTGAGATCCAATATAACTTTTAAAGTTTATTTTTTTTATCTTTGAAGTTAACTTAATTACTTAGGATATGAATTTATTTGGTGCTAGTGTTATAGATTTTGTCCAGATAAAGAACTTTATATATTTTTCTTAATTTTTGCCCAATTTTTTCATGAGATGGTAATCCTTATTTTGCTCAAGTGTAGAAGGGTAAAATGATATTTGGAATTAAAGAGAAAACGGTATTTTTGTCTGAACGTAATTAAATCTAGAAAATAATTAAAAGAAATAAATAAAAATAATAAATAAATAAATACTCGATTTATAAGGGTCCCACCAATTGATTAGGTAGACCAATCAAAATAAAAATCGTACAATTTTTGTTTAAACTAAATAGTATCAAAATTTCTTATAAGAATACGATAACAGTGGTGCTGTAATCTTATATGAACCAATCAAAATGAGGGTATGCTCCATTTTAATACATATTAATATATGTTGTAAAACACCACCTATTTTAATAATGCCAAACACTGAAGTTGTCAATCGCCCACCTTCTATAGCACAAAAATACGCGGTTAGGATATTAAATTACTCATTAATTTGTGAATTGGATTGAATCCAACTTTCGGCACACCTAAATTACACAATAATTATGCATGAATGTACTTTTGTAGCAACAATAAGAGTAGTTTCCACGCATCATCGCATAGATACTTTTGTAGGCCTTAGATGCATGACATGTACTTAATTATGTAGGGTGGAACCACGACATATGCACGTGCATGGGCAGAGGAAGGAAGGTTCTTTCTATGATTAATTTGTATTAATTTTCAAATCTTTTAAATAATTTGTACTATACGGCTCCCAAAAAAAAAAACATACGAATTCAAGTAACATCTGTGTCCCTACTCGGAAATCCTAGCTCCATCCAACATAATCCATACACCGAATCTAACAAAAAAATTTTGTCAAACCGTTCGTATCTTTGGGCTATGAATTAGCTCAATGTCGCTTATTTAAAGTTTTTTTGTTTTGACATGTTGGTTTATCAGACAAAAGTGACGAGAACTTTTTGTTTCGGTCTGGAATGATTGGGACTTAAAATCTACAAAATGTTTTTTGTTCTCATTTTTATGCCAAAGAAACAAAAATAAAACGAAAAAAAAAATTAGAAAACCTAACACACAAACTGTAATAACAACTAAAATGCATATAAATTCTAATATTCTCCAACTACTTTGTTTCACAATTGGCAGTATCTTACTACGGTAAATACGCAAACGTAGATCACTTCAAATCCCTAATCTCAAACTCAATCGATACGTGTTAATTGAAGGTGATTTTGGTTATTTGGGATCTGAATTAGACTTGTCGGAATAGGCTTTCATCTCGAAATAATAATAACAAAACCAAAAACAGAACACTAGCACTAACTTATGCAACTGCTAAGTTCTGGCAATCCACTTCTTTCATTTCGACAAAGAAGGTACATTAGAAAAATCATGTATTCATACATCTTGAAATATCATGCAGCAGGACTCAAGGAATTGGGGACATCATCGAGGATGAAAGGACCAAGTTTACCTGTCCGAAACAAAGTGAGGAACTTCTTTGATACCATGGTCCGAGCTTCGGATGCCTTGTGTGGTATTTTCATAGCCTTCTGAAGAGCTTCAAATTGTTGTTGTATCAAATTCTCCAAATCAGTTTCTTCTTCTACACAACCATCAAATTCCGAGAGAGTTGTGAAAAGTGCTCTTTGTACTGCTGTCACAAGATCCTGAACAAGAATCCAGAAAAATAATGACACGAAACATCAAAAGGATGAAGAAAAAGAAATTTCCAAATACTTTCTTTGGGTGCAAAATTCAAATTTACTAGAAAACAATGGAGTCTGATAAAGTTTCATCATTTTCACTCCAAGTCCAGGGAATAAAAGAAAACAAGAACTGAAAATTGTAACAGCAGAAATAGACAACCATCCACCCAGTAATATCACAAAAAATGATACATATAACCTCAATATAGTGAATGTCAG
The DNA here is from genome assembly GCA_001753735.1 of Embelia ribes. Taxonomy (NCBI): domain Eukaryota; kingdom Viridiplantae; phylum Streptophyta; class Magnoliopsida; order Ericales; family Primulaceae; genus Embelia; species Embelia ribes. The sequence continues at coordinate 13,022 of MKEJ01058608.1, forward strand.
ATCTATCAATGGGCTTCCTCCTCTTCGGCAAAAGATCTTTGACATTAAACTTGTGTTTGTCACCAGATTCACCCATGAGTTTTACCATTCTTTCGTTCATTAAATTCTTCCAGTGGAGTGGGGTGCTCCGACTGTTCAGAACCGCCAGCAAGTACTGAGCAATACGTTCTTCACCAACAACCGAATCTTTCACAGACCCTATGTGATACCTAAAAATAATTAAAACCAAGTCCACAAAGGAGAAGGAAATCACATTCACTTAGGAAGTTTGTCATCCACCATTGACTAGAAAATACAATTAAGTTGCTTGATGGTCTCGCCTGACGCAGACTTGCATAATAAGAATAATGATCTTAACAAAATTCAATACATTTTCGGGGTCTGTTTAACTAATTTTCCATTCTCATTTTTTGTTATTCCTAGTTTTTGAGGATTGGTAACACTAAACTCTTGACAAAGTTTTCATGTTATTTGTTTTCTGCACAAAAATTTAATTTTTGGAACCAGAGAAAAAAACTTTAACAAGGTCCATGTAGCCAATCCCAATTTATTGGGATTTTAAAGCTTGGATGATGATGATTATGATGAGAAGAAAAACTTTAACAAAAGTTTCTAGCACAGAGATACGCCATAGAGAAATTCTCAAAAAAATATTTCTTGAACCACATTCGTCAAATGCATCCAGCAAGGTCCCTACTACAAAACTAAAAACTACTCTCGTAACAAAACATGACCTGAAGTAGTGCTCAAGTTTGTCAAAAATATAACTTTTCTTTACGGGCAGCAGCAGAAATATAAATGAACAGAGCATTCGAGAACTGCTCGCGAGCAGCTTGTTAACGGCTCAACTCAAGTTCTGTTATTTTACAAAACAAGCCAAACAAGAGGCTGATTATTTACATTAAGCCCAAAAAGATGGTTGCAGCTTGTAAGCGATAAACACAAGACCGTGAGATGGATATAAAAAAAGACTAGCTAAGGGTGTAAATTAACAGAACCATTTAATTAGTTTATCTATCTAACCAAAAAAATGGTGGATAAGGTTACCAACTAGCTAGGGTTTAAACGTTCGAAAGCCGCTAGCGAGCTACTCGTTTATCAAAAGAGCCAAGCAAGAGCTAGAATCTAAGGCTCGTTTATTAAATGAGCCGAGTTTGAGTAGAGGCAAGCTCGGTTTGGCTCGTTTACACCCCTATGTGTACATTTGAAAGCACCGGAAAAAAAAGAACTCATTGCGAGCGAGAAGTCACAACTCTCTCTGGTCGCTTTCACCATTGTGGATTTCATCAAATTAGCAATAAAATATGAACAATAAATATCACTCCATAAGTGCATTATCCACAGATTAAATATAGGCAATCAATAGTGCAAAACAAAGAAATGAAAAAATGTAAGCAGTGGTAGTTGGTGTGTCAGACTTGAAGAGTTCATACCAGCCACAGCTAGCTTCAACCCTGTTTCTATGTCTGGTATGCTAGGAACCAATACTCCAGGAGTGTCCAAGACGTATATGCTAGGCCTGTGGGCGATCTGCACACATTCAGAAACAAAAATAAGCATGCATAATTCTTTAACGTAGCATATCAACTATATTGTGCGGTGAAAGTTTGAAAATTACATATGTATAGTTGAGTCACACGTGCACATGTAGTGAAGATCAAATTATTGAGTAAGAAAGATACTAGAGACGAGCACATTCGCTACGCACCCAACACTGAGTGTTACAGAAGCCTGTTCGATCATGTCATCATTTCTTCTTAATTTCTCAATTAAGCCTGATGTAGGATGGTGTTAAAAACCGAAGAGATAGATGAACGTTTTAACAAAAACGGAACAAAAGGGTGGACGTTTTGACAAAAACGAACAAAAGATAACAAAAGAAACAACACTCTTTTCTAAACACCACTCTTAATTCATAAACTTGACTCTGATTAAAAAGGTACATAATAATGCCTATTTATAGGCTCTTAAGAAANNTAAACATTTATTTTAAATATTAAATAAATACTAAATATATACGGCATCATAGCTTTAAATTAAGAAACAACAAACTAAAAACTTGACCTTGAATCCAGCAATATCTTGAGTAACACCAGGCAATGGGCCCACAGTAGCTCGTTTCCTTCTATCCTGCGCTAAGAAACATTAAGTTGTAATTTCTAAAGGCTAGCAATTCATTACATCTGAATGGGTTATAATGTGAACATTACCAAGTAGAAACCTTACCAGGAAAACGATGCGATGCAATGTGATGAATGGAATTGATTAAAGCAGATTTGCCAACATTAGGAACACCAATCACCATAACCAGCAGGGTAGGTTCCCGAGAAATCACCTCTTTCAGCTTGAACTCCGCTAGATCGAGAAGCTTCTCACCAGAAACACAAGTAAGATCATTAAGGTAAGAACAGTAAGGTATCATACGAAATAACACATTATTAGGAAAGATTCAAATTGAAGGCATAGGCATGACAAGACATGGCAAAAGCTGGAGAACACAGCCATACATCACATAGTGCACTGTGCTCATCCAAATAAGGCAGATTAAAGTACAAAAAAAGCAATGGGACAGTAACCAATTAACACAATTTAACCGTGGAACCAAAGCTCAAGCTACTAAGAATTGGGACTAACAATGTATATTGAGTTATCCAAACAGTATACACATGAGAAGAACTTGCTAGTATGCCTATATTTATCAGGGTTGTGAGAAAATTTATCAGTAATAGAAGCACAAAGGCAACTGACCTTTTTCACAGAACTTTTGCTGTGGGCATTTATCGGAAGACAGTCTTGCTTGCAAGTCTCGAAATAATGAGTCCAATGCTGTGAACAATCAAGAAGCAACATGTTTGTAGGCACGACAGCTGTGCTTAAGTGATATAATAATATCCACACTTAAAAGATGGACCTTATGAGCCTAAAGCTGAAGGAGTGTTTGCAACAACATACAAAACCTTAATCCCAAGAATTCGGGGTGGCTAAATGGAACCAAACGTCTGGTCGTTGATGTGAATATTTCCTGTGCCACTCATTCCTATCTAATGGAACTTGCTCATATATACAAGTTTGCATGTATCACTTGTATTCACTTTTTTAAAGGTCTACTCCTACCATTTCTTTCCTTTCCCACATTTATTATTCTTGCTATTTCTAAATGCGCACTCACAGATCCTTTTATTACATGCCCAAACCACCTTAGATAACTATATCTCATCATGTACTCAATTGAAGTCACTCCTGACCAGGTTCTCTACTTTTCTTATCTTGTCTATCCTAGTCTTCCAACACATTCATCCAACATAAGCATCTCTGTTAAACGAATTTTCTGCTCCTCAAGCAATATTTGCAACTTCTAAAAAAAAGATCCAAAATTACAAAATTTGCAAAACAAAAGAGGATATTGCACAGAGCACACTGTTCGAGAAGTACATTAAAACGTAAAATGACCATCAATTTATTTTTGCTTGCTATATTTTTACATAGAGGTGAAAACATCATTCTTAACATGATATTTCTATTTTTGCACAAAAAGAACTTTCCAAAACCAGTAAAAACTTCACATTGATTCCGAAAAATTTCTCAATAGCTTTTCTAACAGTTACTTTTTGTGAACTGATACGTAGAAAGCATCTAGTTTACAAGTTATCCAAAAATAAAATCAAAATAAACCTATAATCCCAAACAGGAAAGAGAAAATGATAGGAACGTAGGACAAAAACTTAACCTTCCTAACCTTCAAAAAAGACATTTTTACAAAGTTTTAATTTTATTATTTTCAAGCAAGATAAACATTACACACACTCAAACAACAGTTAGAAATATTCTGCACATATTTTCTGTAGAATTGATTTGCCAAAAGCATTTTGTCCAAATGCTTTTCAAAACTAAAAAGAGAAGGAACCTAATATACCACAAATGGAAGATAAATAAACTAAAAAGAAACAAATAAAAATTAACCTCCGGAATCGAGAAAAAAAAGAGAAGGAAAAAAAGAAAAAACAAATTCATTTTTTCACTTCCAGATTTCAATATTTATTTTTTTATGTCAGAGAATGATATAACTAATTAAAAATTGCTCCCACCTACGATTCAGCTTCTAGTAGAATTGGTAACTTAACATGGTAGTATAAGAGCCTAGGTTACGGGTTTGATTCTCCATGGGTACTACCAATAGCCTGTGCTTTTAGTAGCATTGGCAACTAATCAATTTCCTTGTTCCATAAGTGAAACTATAGATACAATCAAAGAACAAACAATTGTGTATATATACATATACATATCTTTCTTGTATGAGTACAGATAACACTACATGCATAATATTGGGATTGGCCAAATCCTTCTTGTTAAGAGCAATGACTCGCCTCTTCCCTGATAGCATAGGCTGAAGCTCTTCATTTGCCGAAGACAGCGGTATCTGTTTGTAATCAAACCAAAACAAGACTTCATAATACTCCTTGAGTATGTATATATATATATATACATATGGACCAAGAGGAGGGAGAGAGAGAGACGGACGCGGGCGTCGCGGACTTCAATGACGAGGTCAGAGAGCTTGAGGCGGTCTCGAATGGCGCGTGTGGCGGCGGCCATGTGGCCGGGGAACCAGTTGATGGCCCCACCGCCCTTGTTGAACCCCACTAAACCTAAACCTAAACCTAAACCTACCTTCTTCAATCCCCTCATTTCTCTCTCTCTCTCTCTCTCTCTCTCTGTGGAGAAAACCACCTGCAAACTCGCAAAACCTCTGAACTAGGGTTAATCGACGGCGGAGATGAGTCGACTGTTGAGAACTAGGACTAATTACATCGATGGCCCCCGTAATTGTTAAATTAATGCCATTTGATCCCCTTAGTTTTAATTCTAAACAGTAATTAACATTTCCCATGTTTTTAAAAACTTTTGAATGTGTCGTGTTTCCAAATCTGCTTGATGAGACTGATTTTGCTAGAATTTTGCAAACAGGTTATAAAAATAGTAGTACGGTGTTTGGTAAATTGCTTTTTATTATAATAAAAAGACAAAAGTAAATATGTATAGGGAATATATTAAATATAATTAAGCAGGTTTTGAAAACATATTAAGATTATTTTTAAAACCACTTTTAAGAAAATAGAAGCCATTAAGGTGAAAAAAAAAATATACAAACTGCCCCATATTTCCCATTGAGGACATAAGGCTTTCCCAAATCACAAAAATCTTATCAATTAGCCCAACTCCGCTTTACTTAGAAGTAAATTAATCATTTCACAGTTACTTATGCTTAGTATATTCTATTTTTAAGATCCAAGAATTTTTAATGCTAGGAAGATACCATAAAAAGCTACTACTATTGATGACCAAACCGGTGACTTTTTGAACATATTGAAACTGTTTTTAAAATCCGGTTAGTCAGGTTTATTTCTGTTGTGAGCAGGCCAAACCCAAGCCCTAGCCTAATGTTGAACATTAGAATACAAGCCCACAATCACAAAGTACGAATCAAGGTTTTAATGTTTATGAAACTTGAAAAAAAAATGTAAAAAAAAAAAAAAAA
>MKEJ01058609.1:0-18507 GCA_001753735.1 Embelia ribes
AATTGCCATTTAGTCTATTATGAACAATTTTACGTGGGCGACTCTTATTTTCAAAGACAAATCTCATCGAATTGAGATTTTAATGAAAGTACACGTTATTTTAGAATTTATCTTTCGAAGCATTTTTCAAGTTGATTATGGGAAATACACCATATAACTTTTACACTTTATGTAATATCTCATTCAAAATGATAAAAAATAATATAATTATTTGATAATTCATGCTTTGAAGTGGGTTTTAAAATATAATAGGCACTGGAATAACAATTCTTCTTTTTATGTAAAGTATCACTTGAAATGAGATTGATCCAAAGATATTTGTATGTTTATAAATTTTCATGCTTCTAAATGCTTGTAAGTTGAATATCGACAATAGTGCACGTAATTGTTATGTTTTATGTTAAATTAGTGTGATTTTTCTTCAACTATATATTTTAGATTTAAATATATATGCTTTGAAAAAATTTCAAGTTGCTATATGCAATAGCACACATAGTTCTTATACTTTATGAAAAATGTCTTGAGAGATTCACAAAAAAAAAAAGGAGTTTAAAATCTATAAAGTTCATGCTTTTAAGTTGTTTTTTTACAAAATTGTTAGTAGATTAACTCAAAGTTTTATAAGAGCAGATATTTCAAAGCTAGCCTATTTTCCCCAAATTTTCATGCCACTATGTTTTTATGAAAATTCTTCATATTGCATGTACAAATTATGACATAGCATATTTCTCCATTGCACGGAAAAATATGAGGCAAAAAAATAGCAATCAATATCATCCATAGTTATACAATATTTATCATATGACCTACTGCCTATAACTAACTCGTATCTATCAAAATTATACCAATTCGGAGGCAAAGGGGCAGGGGTCATGGTTGTCCGCTTCCAAAGGTGGCCAAAAATTCCTCAAGCTCGATTTTTCCTACACCGAAGTGGATGAAAATTAGCAAGTTAGTCATATACTGTTTAGAAAATTAAACAGTCAGCGCAGCAGAGAGAGTCTGACTTCCCCATCCCACCGAGTCGACTGGTGTGGCCCTGTCGAGTCCGCTGTCTTCCCCAGTCGACTGCGTAAAGCTGTAAATGTTGGGTGTTACAATGGTGGGCATCAACGTAAATTTCATCTGAAATGAGATTGACAAACAATTAACTAATTTTGATAGTTCGTGTTTTAAGTTGATTTCGGCAAGAAGGTTCACATACTTTTCAGTTTTTGTTTTTGTTTTTTTTAAATAAAAACCCTTGGATTGAGATTTTACGTAGAACATCTTTATTCTTAGAAATTCATTTTGAAGCTTTTTAAGTTAAATATTGTTGATAACAAATGTAATATTTTTTGGTATGAGAGTATAAATAAATAAATTTTTAGTTTGATAAGTCATGTTTTGAGTGTGTTTCAGTGTATTATTGGCATTTGTGCAATTATTCTTGACTTTTATTCATTATATGGAAATTCATGCTTTCAAGTGTGTTTTAGATTGTTTCTAATATTCGTATTACTTTTTATAACTTAATATAGATGCAATCCAGGCTGATGGTTTTGTAGATCACAATTCACAACTGAAACAAGATGATTTTAAAAAAATTCCTAACAACATAAATTTCATTAATTAATCTTATTATTAAGTGTGAAGATTAGTTATATGGAGACTTTCTATCTAAAGTTAGAACATATATATTACAATCAGCAATGAAAAAAATCATCACAACACAAATCCGTATTTCTATAATTTTTCCCCAACAAATATTAGCTAACTAATTAATCAAAAGAAACTAACCCAAGGTTCAAGAAAACTGAAAACCAAATGTTTTTAATTTCTGGAAATTAGAAAAAAAATAAAACAAAAAAGAAACATAAACCCAAAACATAATGAGCTGATTATATCTAGGAAAAAATAGAAAAAATCTTTTTGCTGGCGGCGATGACGGATATAATTCTGAACATCAGATTTCTAGATAACAACCATACATGAGATCTTGAACGCAATCCGGCAATGCTTCCAACTTTGTCCACGACTTGTCGTCCATGTCCAACGAATAAGCTTCGATCGAGTACTTGTAGTCGATGTTTTCATATTCCCCATCCCAATCGTAAGCTTTTTCCGAAATCAAGTATTCGAACGTACCAACTAGTATTAATTTTCTTTGCCACCATGTGGCAGAGTGCAAGCGGGTCATCTGTTTTGGAAACTTGACTATGATTTCCCAATCGGTGTCCTTCTGTGCCATCACTTTTTGCTCGTCGCATTTGTAGAAGCCCCCGTTACCGTCATCCACGTAGATCCCCGAACACGTGGTATATTCGCAAAACATCGGATTCCACAGTGATTTTTCCACGTCGTATACCTCGACTTCCCTCTTCAGATGACCGTCAAAACTGATCCGCGAATCGTTCATCACGTGTAGCTTTCCTCCACAGAACAAAATTTGACATGAGTACCGTTCTTTAGCCATGTCTGGCAATTCTGTCCACTTGTCTTCCGCAACGTCATACGCCATCAAAGTTTTAGTTGGATTGCGGTCCGTATCTTCCCCACCCGCAACGTAAACCATCCTGTTAGAATCGGAAACGCACCCAAAGTGTACCCTACGGACCGGCATGGGGGCTCCACGCCTCCATTCATCGGTTATGAAATTATATAAAAAGACAGAATCAACAGTATCATAACTTACCGGGTCCATCCCGCCTATGACAACAAGTTCCGTTCCAACCCCTGCAAGGCGACAATATGAGGGCATCCCTTCTTGAAAATCCGGCACAGATGGGAGATTTGACCAACGGCCCGTCTTTAGGTTCAACATCGCGAGGTTGTAAGGCATTGGGGGGTCATAACCCGTAACGCGGAACCGTGCTTCTTCCAAGTCCTCGCAAACTTGAAGCACGACAACGACGGGTTCGGTCACCCCCGTGGCTCTCCGCTTAGCATGAAAACTTGGGTCCTCAATCTCAGCCTTCCAGCCTCTCGACACGTTGGCTGCATTCGTCAACTGATCGTAATGCAGACGCATTAGACAATGCGACGCAGCATCGTTGTTTAAATTGGGAATAAGATCCATTATTATTTTGTCGAAGTTGAGGTACTAAAAACTGTGCTTGTCGATATATGTGAAGGGATGGTTTTATGACTTGATATATGTACTTATATATAGATTGGGATTGTATTGTTTCCTATTTTATGCAGGTTAATTATATTGTTTCCCTTCTTATAAAAAAAAATTATCTTGTTTCCTTAATTATTAAGGATGAACTTTAAAAGACAATTAAAAATTTTGAAGTAATATTAATTATCTATCATAATTATTAGGAAGATAAAATTTAATAAGGGTAGATTTGTTCTTTTCATTTAATTCAAAATTTGAAAAGTTAGATTAAAAAGCAAAGTTATTAGTGATTGGATTTAGCATGAAGCGCAAGGTTCTTGTTTTAAAGATTTAGTTGATTAGATTTAGATTTATTTTTTTCAGCCATCTTTCCTAGTTGGAATTGAACTATTCCGAATTTAAAAACCTTCATTGAATTCATATAATATTTTTTGATATGCTATAATGTCAAATAATATTTTCCTAGTATGGGATTTGTACAATTGTAAATTCATTCTCATTCGTTGACTATTAGTTACCTAAAACTAATTTTTCTTTTAAAGTTAACCACGAGTATTAATTAACACATGTAGTTCTTATACTTTATGTAAAATCTGCTTTTAAAAAGAGTTACCTAAAACTAAATTTCCTTTTTAAAATCCATGTTGTAAGGTCTTTGTAGGTTGTATTGACCATAACGCACGTAGGTCTCAATTTTTATGTGAAAATTCCATTTAAAATTGATTTACCAAGGGAAACTTTTCTGGACTTTCATGCATTAAAGTGTTAATCAGGTGATTATGGATAATATATAATGGATGTAAATATTATTAGTTGGTTCCAATTCTAAATAAGTCTTAAAAAAAATTTAATCTAATAGAATAAAAATATTTGAAGTGAAAATATTTTAATCATCTTCTATGACTAATTATCTTTAGGAAATAAATTTAAAAAATTATCTATTTAATATTTTAAATTCCAAATTAAAAAAAATGTAGGCATTATTTTTTAAACATTCAATATTTTTTATATATATAATTATGAGAAGAGTATCACTATACATGACAACGAATGAATTTTGCCTCAGAAATAAAAATTTTGGCTTCGTCTCTGTTTGTGCTCCTAACTTCGACAATAACTACAGACAGCTTGCCACATGACTTCGAGGGTACTTCCGATTGCCTTGCTATACTTGCGTTCATGACTTCGACGCTTTGCCATGCAGCCATCAACATTATTATATGGAGAATCTCGACCAAAATCATTTGTGTTTGGCTCTATGCCAGTTGTTTTGGAGTTTTACACGATACGAATAGGTCTCACTTGCAATAAAAGAGTAATATATATTTTTGAAATTCATACCCACTAAAAAGGTTAAGCTCATTATATAGTAAGTCTATTAATATATATTAAGGTTCTTTAGGCATATCCCAACACAATGATACACGCAATTCTACCCTTCTAAAATGTTAACCAAAATGAAATTTTCCTTAGAATTCATTTACTTTGAAACATATGCCCTTGGGCTTATATTTTACATCAATAGTGTAATCCAATCAATTTCATATATTATTTTTGGTACAAATGAATTTTAGGAATTTTAACCAATTGAAGACTCTGGTGAATATATCCTAAATGGCCTTGGTTCGCTGCACTAAGTGGACCCAACCCGACACAAAGGCCCAAATTTTCTTATGTTTTGTCTTAATTTCATCTTAGTTCCACACTTTTCAATTATGACAACGAACCCTTCATTTTCTCAAACGTGACAATGTGATTCATTTTTTGTACATACCAAAATAAAAAGACCAAACACCTTAGCTCAGATTTCCAAAACAAGACTTTAGTGCCTAAATCTGAGCAGACCCATTTTATCCGATTAATACTCTATTGAAAATAGCCTCGGAAGATCACCAGCTCTTAAAAAACTTTGAGAGGTACCATTAGCTCCCAGCTTTGCTAGCTTGTCAGCCATAAAGTTTTGCTCTTCAAACACATGAACCAATCGAATACCAACCATTTCCGTTAGTTCCAAGATCTCTTCCGATATGTTTAGCAACTGAATCGGAGGTCTTGAAAACCTCTTCCACCAGTTAACAACAGCTAGCGAATCGGATTCAACTAAAACATTATAGTACTCAAATTGACAACATAACAATAGGCCATGAAGCAAAGCCTTAGTTTCCAATGTGCGATGAAAGCCAAAGACCAAAGATCCATCCGCATCTCCGAGAGCCCCTCCACAACTAGCTTTTTCCTGAATTGGCCAAACAGAACCATCGACATTAAGCTTTAATTTTCCGAAGGATCGAGGAAGCAGCCATTTAACCGACTTTGGCCTTCTTACAAAACACTTCAGGATAGGCGCGTACGAAACCATCGGACGGCCAACATCAAAAGATGTCAAAACCATCAGAGGGTTAGCATCAAAAGATATCATAACTTTTTTAGGAGCTAATAAGTTGTGCTAGTAATGTTTAGTTTTCCAGAATTTAATAATATTATCAATATGCGTATTGAAGGGCTATTAATTAATATTTCTTAATTATTAAAAAAAAAATAGAAGTGAAATGATTAAAATGGGACAAAAGAGACTACTATACGGGATTTTCAAAAGGTATAAAATTTGAATCCTATATTAAAAAGGGATAAATGATCCAATTAGGGGCTGCGATTTTTTTTGCCAATAATTACGCATAGACTTTAGACTCAAATTGCATTCTAGCTGAAAATCCAAATTGCATATATGTTATATTGGCATTGGCGGAGTGAATAGGGAATAGTCGCTCCTTTTTTTATCTTAGAAATTTTACAGAATTTATATTGAAATTTGAATTTCTCCTATAAATTTTGCTTCACTAGTCGCTACCCAAAAAAAAAAAAAAAAATAATAATAATAATAATAATAATAATAAGACTAGATCCTATTTAGAACGAAAGGATTTGATCCCTATCCAAATCCTAAATCTCCGCTGTTCAATTTAGTCATGGATAAGATAGATGATAATATTCAATGATTGAAAAAGATAGATGATCAACTAAGGGAGTACTCTCACTACAATTTTTTTTTCTTTGCAATGTATAAAAATGAATTTGATTTGACAACAAATTATTAATTATTAATTGAGAACAAATTATTATTAGTATTATTTTTCTGCAAAAATATTTGTGGTAATTTATCCTTCAAACATAATAATTTTGTTAAAAAAAATAATAATCAATCGGACAATTTTTTGTAAAATAATTCTGGTATGGAGTTGGTTTTCTATAGCTACATATATACTTGATAAATGCACTTCGAAATGTCTCATCTTTAGAATAGGAAAATGCATGTACATGTATGACCTTTCCCACATGCGTGGACACGTAATTGAGAGAATTGATATATAGAGAAATTAAAACTATTGTAATTTTAAAAAATAATTGAATTTTTTATTTGTCAATACATGTATGATAGTTTATAAAAAAATTCATTACAAACTATTTATTTCTAATAAAAAAATTAAATATTCCATATACAAGTGTTTTGACTGATGCATATTTTTATATTCATTAATTGCTTTAGTGACAAGTAAATGACCTCCTGGTATTAATGTCAACTAGAAGCAGTCCTAATAGTATAGACACTTTTTGGGTATAGTCGGTGGACAAAACATTATACTTTCACGTAAACTATTGACCACTAGGTATTATTTAATTAATATTTAATGGAAGTACACTAATTTTTTTATTTTTTTATTTTTTGGAAATTAAGCACTATAAGAGCGTTAACAGCAGTATTACAATATTTGAGTTACTATATTTTGGATACTAGAATATTATAATCCGATAAATAGTGAATTTACAGTAGAGTAACTATTTTCGGTAATTAAATAATAAAGTAAAATCAAAATTCTATTAAATTAATTTCTTTCTAAAATTTAGGGTGTGTTATTCATAATATTGATAAAATACAATTATATACATGTTATTTATATTGCATAATATATATTAAATAAAATTTCTTAAATCCAGTATAGATCTTCAGAATAATGATGAAGCACATAACCTATTTCATGCAGTAGATTTATTGCCTTATTATAAAGATTATATGTATATCTGAATTTAACAGTAGCTATGAATGATATGAATATTCTTAAATCACTTCCCGGTCCAAAATCCATTAATATCTATAATGATATCTTAAATGTGAGGATATTATCAAAATGATATAATTTTAAACTAGGAACAAAACATATAGCATTAATATACAAGATCTATTTTCAAATTCTGAATTCTAGAGTCAACATAATGTCTAGAAAGCGAAGGTTGTTGAACATAATAAGGTAATGGTGATGTCCTATGTAATCTAGGTTTTTGAAAACTAAGATACATATCACCTTCTTTTTTCTGAACTACATCATCTATATTATTATGATGTAAAATGGTTACAGGAGGTATAACTTGTGGAATTATCCATTGATCAGGAAAGGTTATGTCTTTCCACTATATTTTCCTTGGTACAGTAATATTAGTAGAATATAAGTTTGATTCAAACAATATTGTTTCTCCAATTGGACTCTTCTTTTTTACATAAGGAGAGTATATAGTCAGAACTTTAAAATAGATCCTGTATATTAATGCTATAGGTTTTGATTCTGGTTTAAAATTATATCATTTTGATAATATCCTGACATTTAAGACATCTACCGTCCATGCCCCCCATGTTTTTAAAAAATTTTCTAAAACATTTAATTCTGCAAGTGGTAATAATTTCATATTAGTGATAAAGTCATAATGCCATTCTGTAAAAGGTTTTATACTTTTCTTGCTGAAATTCCTGATTAATAGATTTTCTTAAATCACTTCCAGATCTAAAATCCATTAATATCTAGGATCCTTATCAGCATTACCTTATTATTTCAACCGACTAAGACGGTGATATATATCTTAGTTTTCAGAAACCTAAATTACAGATCTAATTTATCTACATCCTCATCAGCATTACCTTATTATATTCAACAACCTTCAACTTCGAATCCAATATAGATATTCAGAATAATGATGAGGCACATAACCTATTTCATGCAGTAGATTTATTGTCTTATTATAAAGATTATAAATATTTGCATATAAGATAAGTTCAAATAGACCTAAAACCTTTGATACTTTTAGGGACAGATAACTGTATCAATTTAACTTTAAGAGATGCCAAATGTACAAACTGACAACAATCTTTGATGGGATCTATTGAGACTAGCTTGTCTCATTGACCTATCTATTTTGATGTATGTCCGAATTTAACAGTAGCTTAATCCATTCAAACGGCCTACAACGGGCCAACCGAGACGAAGTCCTACCATCAAAATAAACAACCCCCTGCTAAACATTATTACACCATTCTGAGATACATCCCCAAGAATATTCTTTGATATATTAAAGTATAGAAAGAAAGTATATTACCCATACATGATCCTTCATAAGTTACTGATAGAAAAAGAAATTGAATAAAACACATTGATTTTATTAATAGTATACTTACAATGCTTTGTGCCTTGTAGGCATATTACATAATATATATTATATAAATTTCATACATACATAAATATTGGATATAAATATATAATATTAATATATATAGATAATATTATACATAAAATATAGATAAAACATATATACATATATATAACATACACGCATATAAATATATAATAATATAATACAATAATATATACACATTATATACATATATATATATATATATATTATATAAATATATTCTAATATATGTATATATAAAATTTCAGTATATTATATATTTTATATATTAATGTACATATATATATGTTATATATATATTATATAACATATGTATATAGAAAATTATATAATATATATTTATTATGTAATATAAAAAAAATATAATATATATGTATAAAAATATATTATATATATTATATGTATCATATATATTATAAGTTATACATAATAACGTATAATATATATATATATATATAATATTACAGACATATTATTTATATTTTTATGTATTATCTATATTTATATGCATATGCATACATATTTTATATATAATATTATATATACGTATATTATATAATATAGATATATATAACATATATTGTATTATAATGTATATGTAATATATTATATATTATATTTATATATATAATATTTATAGTATACGTATATAAAATTGTATATATTGTACCTAAAATTAAGTGTAATTAAAATAATATAGTATCAATGAACAACGATAAATTTGAGTAGCCAAATATATTAACCAAACCTCGCTGGGTACTAAATTTAGAAATAACAGTATAGCAATGGAGACTTTGAATTTGTAGATAAATAGATTGATAAAAGTATATAGTAGTCAATTTAGCTAAGAATACTCTAAAATTTACATTTTATTGCTTTGGCGTTAAGAACCTTTTGATCATATCCTTGAGCATGTGAATCATTAAGAGTGGCCACGACTTTGATGCATCTTTAGAATCAAGCACTAACTATACCAGAATTAATTTTCTTCTAATTTGTATGTATATATATATAGAGAGAGAGAGAGAGATAGATAGATATATAATATTGTGAACCGAGAACAATTTACTATAAAAAATTATAATTAATTTTAATTAATATTAGTTGCAATTTATAATAATTTTATCCTCAAAATATAGTAATTCCGTAAAAAAAACATCTTGTACATTACAAAAAACAGTTTCTTCTATTGAGAGCAAATTCGTAAACAAGACCATGTGGATTGTGGAATATGCTTGTAAATTTTATTTTAGGCCTATTTTATACTCACTAATTTTTTAATGTATATAAAATATTTAGAAGGTCTAGCATTAATTGAAATTAATTCTTCAAATCTCCTTTTAATTATCCAAAATTATTCTTTTCACTTTAACAAAATCATAATTAATTTGTAGAATAACTTAAATTAAAGAAAAGTAAAATTGTCTTTGACAAAAATTTCTTAATCCACACATGTCAAAATTAAAATTTCAATTATTTAACAAAAAATAATTAAAAACTTTAAATTTCATATTAAAGTTGAAGGGACTCATTTTCATATGTTACTATGACCTGGTTACAATCAATTGTTATTATTATATTATTGTATTATTGTTTTATTGTCATTATGATTTACCTATCTATTAATACTCTAAAAAGTATATCCTCCCTCCCTCGTTCTAATTCCAAACTTTTTCAACTCAAATACAAATAATACAATTTATAGAAGCAACATATACACTAATCTAAAAGTTTAATGTTTCACTTGCAAATCCTAAAATTAACCACGTGGTTTCTATAATTAAATTTTGTAATCCCTCTACTAACTAATGATCAGGTCATATCTAAATGTGTTTTCACTTTTAAAAAAAAAACTTTAGAAGCTGTCAAATAAAATTGATTACTGTGTAATTCTCTTTCGTACTTTTTAAATATTACAAATCAAATAAATTCGTGTTTTTTACCGATTACATACAAAATTATTTCCAAATGCATCAACAATAAATTCGAATTTTAATTAGAGAAAAATAGTTTTTCACTAGGCTTGAAAAATACATTCTTACGTTTGAAAATAACTTATAAACTATGCCACTGGTTGAAATTTTTTATATTTGTAGACAACTTATATCATATATCTTTAACACGTCAAGCAATATTCTAATAATTTTTTCTCATACGTAAACAACAAGTTTATATGAATTAAAATTTGATACGAAGAAAGTAAATACCAAACAAATATAGGTGTATCCCCACTAGTAATTAAAAAAAGAGCACACAAGAACAACCATTGTTCATTTTTTATCAAGCCAAGTATAGAATTATACATAACAACCCTAATATATATACGAGGTAACTTTCAAAAAAGCGATTGGGATCTGAGTTCAAGTGTTCTGGTAGCATCGATCAGTTTATCCAAGTTGATTATTTCATGATAATCTTATAACTAATTATTAGCGAACCGAAAATGATAGAAGGTGGCCAAACACCCATTTGATTCTGAAATTTTAATAGATTATATAAAGTTTCGAAAATTTCGAGGAAGTTCATTATCAGTTCCCTAAGAAAAAGTTCTCGCTACGTCTATATATGTTATGATATTAAAATCACATCCTTCTTTATTAATAAGGATTCCACTAATTATGTCACACAATTGTAGAAAATTGTTTATACTCTATCTTGTACAATTTTATAATTTTATGAACAATTTAAATTCCTCTTTATTTTCTTTATTTTGCCCGTCTGTTGAGGGCTTCTTCTTAGACTATCATTGTACCATTATGCTCTATATACTAAGCAAAGTTTATATTGAATTTAAAACAATTCATTTACCCTTATCTCTCTTTTCTAGTTGTAATAATATAGAACCTATATGGTCGATCCACCCTATAAGAAAATTTAAGGTCCTCCATTGTAGCTAATCATTGATTGTTTAACATTTTTTTCTTTCTAAATTATAATAATCTTCATATAGAATCAATATTATCAAGATATTGTACATGGAGCTGCTTTTTCCCCCTCTCCTGACAAATCCCCCTCTCGACCCACCATCTTTTTTCCTTTCAATTTTTAATTTCACCCCAATTTTTTTATATTAATTACTATTTTTTATTTAATTATTTTGTTATATTTTTCTTATTTATTAAATTTGATTATTCTGAAAAATATGTTTGTTTGCAAGTTATATATATAATCGTTTTTGCCACAAATAAAAAATTATTGCCAACATAAAAAAGAATCCTTTTCATTTATTTCTAACTAAAATGTTTTTGCAAATTTAAATTTTTCTATCCTTATTTTTGAGTTATCGATTATAAAAATAATTTTTAATTATTTTCCATTGAAAATTAAAATGGGTTACCAAATATATAGAAAATCTTGTCGAAAAAATATTAAATTTTTTTTTTCTGGCAAAACAAACTGATCAGCCTTAAGTTTATTTTGCAGGTCAATATAAATATTTCCAAGAGAAAAAATTCCTATGATCTCTCCGCAAAAAGTTGGGGAAACAATATCCTCTAAAAATAATAAAATACACGTTTACAGAAAAAGTTGTTGGTAGATGAATCTGAATAAATCTATTTTTAAGACAAAAAGTACGGAGTGAAATTCTGTCTGGTTTTCTTTTACTTACTACGTTTTTTTTAGTATTTTTAAAAATTTATTTGAAAATAAAAAATAAAATAATATTTTTTGGTACTAACGACAACATGAAAAATTATTTATATAAAATGAAGCTAAATAAAATTTGAAAAATATTACCCGAATAGTTATAAATTACCTAAATTTATCACATTAATTATTTTTTTAAAAAATACATTTTTTCAGAAACATGACATATGATTGGATTAGCCAACCGGACATAATTTCTACCCAAAAAGTGCTCCTCTAGCCTATGTATCAAACACTATTAAAAGTAATATAATTATAATGGTGGATATTAAAATTTTGAACATATAAATAAAATTTTATAATAAAAAATTATTAAAATAATTTTATAAATTCACGTACAATATTAATTAGCATCAGATAACTATAGTATTAAAATCCTATCACATCCTCTGCAATTCAAATAATTGTCATTCAACCCTAGCCTATCAATCTATTTTTTAGAGAAAAAGGACTCATGTCATATTGTCATTCAACCCTAGCCTATGAAATCCAAAGCTATGAGTCTATAAGTCCAATTTCAAGCAATTTCGTGTTCAATCTTCTAAGTAATGGGTGAGGGACTTCTCAGAATAGGAGTAAAAAAAAACATAATTGTTTCATGGAATATAGAGAAATGATAAAATTTTAATCCGTAAATCGAATCGATCGGTTGCTCCAGTTTTCAGTAAAATAATTAACTCTTCATTTACTTACCAGACTCTCTCTATCGCCCATCGCTTTCTCCAAACCCTAGTCAGTTTCTCCCACTTATTGTCTGCTTCGATTATACATTCCATTCTGGTATTAATTCATTTCCTCACAAGATACCTAATTTCTAGGATTTTAGAAACATAAATTTCTAATGCCCATAAATTAATTTTTTTTTATATGTGTGAAATTGACTTAATGTCAACTTATATGGGTAATCCCAAATTTCTAGGAATTACAAACCCCCAATTTTTAGGTTTTACCCTCATAAAAATATTGTACCCAAACCCTCAATACTCATATAATATTTTCATATTAGAGCATGCCTAGTTGTTAATCTTAAGTTGTTTTTCGCAATTATTGATTTTTCTTCGAAACCCCTATTTGTCCCCAAAAATTCCAATTTTAGTGGGTTTTTTTTTTTAAGTCAGCTGAAACTCACTATTTTGTTTAAGTTTTTTCTGATTGATAAATTGAAAAATTACATTTGTTTGGTTTTTCAATTGATTTTTTGTTTATGTAGTATGGTCAAGATGAGATAAGGGAGCTAGCTTTGGCTTTATTTCTCCATGAGAAAAACAAACAATACCATGCAGTATTGAAGAAAAATGGGTACCATGCGGTATTGAAGAAAATGGATAAAATGACTGTATGAAAGATCACCTCGAGTTGACAGTTCTATGTACTTATTTTTGTTGGTGTGCGCTGTGAAGCGAGATTTTTGGGATTGTAGATACTTGTGGTTATGGGTTATGACGAAATTATTTTGCGGAGTTTTTAGTGGGTGAACACATGTTGCAGGTATTATATTTTAGCATGTTTTTTAAGCAATTGCTTGTTATGATTTTGGTGCATTTGAAGTTGATATTATTTTTAAGCAATTGGTGGTTATGATTTTGGTGCATTTGAAGTTGATATTATTTTTACGAAATTGGTGGTTATGATTTTGGTGCATTTGATGTTGATATTATTTTTAAAGGTGTTATGTAAGAAGTTGACGCTATTATTTTTAAACGAGATGTGATGTCCAGCATGATACTTGGGTTGTTTTGTGCTGCTGACTTGGCATGGTCTATGTTGTAAATTGTTCAGGATCAACAAATTGGTAGTAGCATGTTAAGATATTCCAAAAGAATCCACTAGTTATGACTTGACAATATATTAGACATAATACTTAGAATTCATAAACTTGTGAAAACTTACTACAGATCAAAGCATTTATTACAACTATTACTGGTGATAATAAGTGCTAGCTCCGCCATATTGCATTTTATGGTTGAATTCGGTTTGCCATGACATTAGTTACATAGGCATATGGGTTGTACCCGCTGCATTGTTATTATGATTGAACCTGCTGTGACTTGTACACACTCCATCATTATTGTGATTGAAGCTAGTGTTCCATGACAACACTTCCGTTGGCATGCGATGTGGTCCTACTTTAGGTACCGAGCCAAAGTTTTCTTGCCCATCTGGCCCAAGATTTTCATTAAGGCTGGGAAAATTTTCTAAAACATCAGTACCTGCTTTTATAGTAGCCGAATCGGATAAAGGACACCTATTTCGGGTATGTCTAAGGTTCCTTCATTTACAGTTTGTAAGTTTAGAAAAAGCATAAAATGTCCCCAAGTTACAGTAATTTTAGTCTCACTTACAATAATTTTTATCTGACCTAGCGGTACATATCACTCCAACTTTAACTAATTTTGTACCTGCATTTAGAACACAATCTAGTCTTCTTTGGTTTGTTTTTTACTGCAACGTTATGCCTTTCCCTACTTCTAATAGCTGTTGGATCATTTACTCTGAAACAGTTAGACATTTCTAGTGTTGGTTGTCCTTTTCGGCCTTTTCCTTCCTCTTTCTCTTTTAAGTACATCGATTTAATTCGACGTGTTAATAAAGAAATGGTGTTCTTCACCTTTTCATAACCCCTTTTTGTGTGCGATGCATAATAACACATGATAGAGTATGAGCTTGACAAAAAACCAAATAGAATCTCTTGGGTAGAATTAGAGAACAGTGCTTGCACTAGACTTGATTTTACCATTTTAGTCCACCTATATAGGATGCAAGCGGGTGGAATATCCTCTATGCATTCCACTTTTATGATAGGCACCATGTGTGAACAAGGTATTCCCAGGGCATTTATATTTTATTTTATTCTACTATCATTCCATTGCGAGCATTAATATATTGCTATTGGAGGAACAATTATTATCATTACATGAGATCTTTACTTATTTGTATGCACAATCTACTTTATTAAATGTTTATTAAATTTTAGTAGTTGATTGAGTGTTTGAACAGAAAGTAGGATGGGTTTATCAAGTATATATTGATTGGTGGTGTAGAAATTATTTATTTTATATATTTAAATGAACAATTATTTGAATTACTATTTTTGGGGACACTATGACTAACTTTTGGGATACTTATTAATAACAGAAGTAGAAAATTACTATATAAAATTAATCTAAATAACTCTATAAAATATTGGATCTTAAAACTATGATTGCATTTAGAGGCACGATAGAATTGTTTCCGGGATCTGGAAGTCCGTATGTAGACATTTTGGATGTTTGGTGAATATTGTTTTTATACACTTTTCAAGAAGTACACTATTTTAAAAGTACATTAGTAGAACTCCACATTAGTTATCCGAAAGTTGATTTAGAGCACAACTGGGAAAGTGCAAAATTATAATATATATATATATATATATATATAATTTCTTTTTCTTACCGAGTCGCTTTTATGATTTTACTAGTTAATAGGAGTTTTGTAATATGTATACAACTTTTTATTAAAATCGATTAATCTTATTGATTGTGGTAATTAGAATGTTTATTTATTTGCTATCTATTTTTATTAAAAATGGTAATATGCTAAATTTTGTAATCCTAAAATGAGATGGAGACAATTATTTTTGGACAATAAAAAATAGAAAGTAGGCTATTATTTGTGGAAGAAAGAAGTAATAAATGTACTAACAAGGATAAATTCATTGTAGTAGTTGAAAATAATCTAGGATAGTTTTTACGAAAAATAAGTAGCATTTATGAAGTATACGTTCATTGTGGTTGTTAAAACATATTGTCGGACTCTGAAATAAATGTGGCAAACTACATTATTATAATAATAAGATATACTATATTATTATAAGGTGCCCTAAAAGTAGTTTGTTGTTCCATGTGTGTGTTCGGGACCTCTTGTGTTTAATTGACAAATTATAAATCTCTATTATTAATCTTATAGCTTGTTCACGTCTGTTATAATTTTTTAAAATTATAATAAATATTTGTGTCAATTGTTGATTCTAATTTACTTACTCAGGACATAACGATTTTGCATAGTAAAAATTACCTTGATAGAAGTTAAATTTCCGAAAAACGTAATAATATTTTCGTGTATCGTAGTAATTTTATCGTGTAAAAGGGGAAATGGTCTCTTTTCGCATAGGAAGTAACAGGACCAGATGTATTATTAAACTTCATTCTCGCCCCAAAATTATACACATTTCATTAGCATTAAAATAGACAATTTACAATATTCAAATTATATATATTTTATTAGCCCCAAAATATATATACTTGGTAGGCTCAAAATACACAAATTTACAATACAATTCACTTGTAATTCAAAGCATTCCACAATATATCCAAAAAAATATTTAATTCTTTCAATTTATAATCCTACTAATCACCAAGTAGAAGGCAAGTTAGGAAATATTATAGCTCAAACGTATTTGTTCGATCGAACCAAATTTTATTTGTCATTTTTCTGGTTCTTTAAATCTAAGTCGGTCTATATCAAAGCATATTCATCAATAGCTGTGAATCTCTTAACCAAAACCAGCTGAATGTAACACAGACTTCAGATATCCAACTAGCAAACCCCCAGCAGATGTTTTCAACTAAGATATCCAAAGTCCAGTAATGGCAAACGGAGCCTTGTAAAGATGGTTAAATTAGTTGGAAAATCACTTGATACTCAACAAAGAATACAATTTACCATCCCTATACAAAAAATGATCAACTAAACAATGATCAAGCCAAACCGATTAAGCAATACTTAATAATAAGGCCAACACATGATCAAGCAATACTTTCAACACAAAACTTGAATCACCGATGTATAGTGCGCATTCAACTTAAA
Source organism: Embelia ribes (assembly GCA_001753735.1). Taxonomy (NCBI): domain Eukaryota; kingdom Viridiplantae; phylum Streptophyta; class Magnoliopsida; order Ericales; family Primulaceae; genus Embelia; species Embelia ribes. The sequence goes on from MKEJ01058609.1 coordinate 17,114, forward strand.
AAGATGAATATGTAAATTACGATGAAGTAACAACATCTCAATAGCAAAAAGCAGAAAAAAGTCTATAATTAAAACAATAGTTAAAAAACGTAAAATTCTTTAAGTAGGCCAGCAATATTGGATCCCAAATATATGATTTAACCATCTACTTGCTCTTCTTCTTAGCCACAGCTTCAAATTCACATCTGAATGTTATTAATGGCCTCAATGCTGTTAATGGATAGAACTTTGAAATAAGGAATAAACTTCTAATGACAAGAACTTTGAAACAAGCAGTAAACTTCTAATGGCTAGATCAAATTAGAAAAAGCATAAAACTATTTTAGTAAGTAATTCGCATGGAAATCTAATCAAATCATAAACCCTATTCGTGAATTGAAAAATGCTTCTATGTGTGGGGTTGGATAATTTATACGTGGTGCTTGATAATTTCTAGATGGGCTTGGGATAATTTCAATAGAAACCCTAACAGTAAACCCTACAGGGGGTTCAAACTCATTTTACAAACAACTTTTATGTTTGGATTTATAAATACAATAGAAACCCTAACAGTAATTCAATTAAAAATGCATAAAAGAGAGGTAGGGAGAGAGAAATTACGATTTATAATTTAATTGGAGAAGACACCATTGATGGAGGTGCTACGACCGCAGATGAAAGCATCAATACTACAATTGAGGTGCTACAGCTACAATGGCGATGGAAGGGCTATATCGACAGTAGATTGTGCTATGGGTACGATGGCGGTGGTAGTTCCATGGAGGAGGAGCTAAAGCTACAGTGGTGGCCGAGGAAGGGCTATGGCGGAGATGAAATGGAACCGGTGGCAGGGGCTATTGCGTAGATGAAAGGGATAGGGATAGGGAGGGACAGAAATTGTTAGGGTTTGAGTGATAATACAACTTTAAAATTAGGGGGAAAGTGAGGAAAAATGCTACGTTGTGTATTTATGCTTTCACAAATATTACTATATTTTGATGATACAACAGTACACACTGAAGATGTATTTTTACAAAGAATGATGAATTTTTACACACTCAATTTTATCTACAAATCCAAACAACCGATTTATTATTAAATAATTCAAAACCACCCAAAAAAAAATTCACGATTTTAAAATTATAGAAGCCTAATTTTCGTTTATGGGATCTAAATTTTGACATATGTTTTAATTAAGAATTGTCATCATTTTATTCTTGTAAATTCCCAGAATAAGTTTACTTTTTTCTTGAGAAGTCCCACTGGAGATAGTGTCAATACATCTCATTAAACACTAGTTGTAGTACTAAGGTAGGCAATGCCCATAACGTCCAACGTGGGTTTTGGGTCACTATAATCTTATTAATCTGTCTCTTCAAATGACTTTATTGTACAGTTGCGGGACCCACATGCTT
>MKEJ01058610.1:0-14803 GCA_001753735.1 Embelia ribes
AAAAAAAAAAAAAAAGATTCTATTTTTTCTCTTTTTGTGCAAAAATATATGCCATCAGGTGGAATTGTTGCGATCACTCTAAATTTGAAAGGGCTTGATCCTTTTACACTAAGATTGAAGATCAGAAAATGAACAATTGATAATAAAAAATCTGTTTCCCTAATGTTCCTGCAATATTTGTAATGGGTGAAGCTTGATGGATTTCTTTTTCTTTATTTTTTTAATTTTCAATTTTAATTTGGTCTTTCAATTACTATTTTCATGTAAGAATAATGTGTGTCTAGTGTGCCTTGCAATAAATTATAAATTTAAAATATCGTAAATCATACATATTAATGTAATTAAAACATTTGCAGATAAAAATAGAGAAATTTAAATCTCTTTTTAGCTTAAATATTTGCTATGCCCACGTGATTAAACAAATTGACACACTAAACAAGATTAACGAGTTCAAGTGTTTTTTTTATTAAATAAAATTCAATAATAATGCACGTATCAATAGTAATCATATGTAAAGAGTATACAAATTATTAGGCATTCATATTATACAAATTATTATATATGCATATTATTATGTTACATAAACTTACCAAAATTTTCCATTAAAGATAATATCAACTTTAAGAGTATGCAATCCTTTGTATACATATTCTAGTGGGTAGATTTCAATTTGCCCGTCTACCACTTAGTTTCACTCAAACCCACTCGTAAACTATATGTTCATCCCTTCTTTATTTAACGAATACCCAAGCTATCCTTTTTTAGAAATTTATTAATTAAAATTAATTTATAAATATTTAATATCTAAATTACTCCCTCCAGTCTCTCTCCCTCTCTTTCCCTCTTGCTCTAAATGTTGATCCTACTTATCACTTTTCCCTCGCCTCTCGTCTATTATCCTCTTCACCTCTCATCGAAATTTAAACGTAAAAAATGATTTATTTTTCTTCAAATCTTTCATTATCTCACATTTATTTACAAGTCTCTTTCTATGCACTTAATTTAATTTAAAAGGAATATTGATTATGCAAATAATAAAATGTATTTATTTGATATTTATATAAAATATCAATGGAAAATATGTAACTTATTGAAAGAAAATATAATATTGTAGAAATATTCTTATATACTAACATGTTTGCATTAAAAAAATTATAAATAATATTAATTTTTTAAAAATTAATCATTTTAAATAATCTCAAGATATGTAAAAGAATTTTATGTCGTGTATTGATATTGTTTTATGTGTAGGTTTTGTTTTGAAATTTTATTGATAGATAATAGTATAATACGATCACAATAATATATTTAAGAAATAACTACGAATATATGTATTTTGATTTATTGAGATTATAAATGAGTAAAAAGATTTTAGAAAAAATTGTGAGATGTTCGTAGAGAGAGAGAGAGCAGAGGAGCGATTTGGGAGAGGACGAGCCATAAGTAGGGATTAATTTGGTCATTTAATATTAAAAAATTACTTTTAATTAATTAAATTAGCACATGAGGGCAATTTGGTAATTCTGTATAAAAAAGTAGGGGTAAACCAAAATACATAATAAATGAGGGTGATTAAGCGAAATGGAAAAAATAGGTATATTTTTGGTTTTTTCTACTTGAAAATATTTATTCTGGTTGTTTTAAGTCTCACTTCTCATTTCCAACAACAAATGTATCCACTTCAATCCACTTTCTAAAACTTGATATAGGTGTATTTTTGGTGTTTTCTACTCGAAAGAAAAAGTAGATATTTGTTTGTACTATCAAAAGTATATTTTTATTTAAAATTTTTACTACTGCAAATAAATTTTTTTTATTTTATTTTACACCAAACAACTCACAATATTTATAATTATTACTTAAATATATACCTTTTCACTTTCACCTTAAAAGTATACTTCCTTACTTATAATGGGTTGATTTGGTTGTATATTAAAAGTGCAAAAATATATATTTTTGTTGGAGTTGAAAAAATATACTTTTAAGTAATTCTTATAAGTATTGTATTTGTACTTGCTAGAAATTGAAAAAAATATATTTTTTAGTATTGAAATTTGTGAAAAGTAATTAGTAATAGAATAAATTACGAGAGAAATATATTTTTTGTGAAAAAAAGTAATAAAATTTTTATTTTTGCAGAAGTATACTTTTGATATTTTTTAGTAAAAAAATATTTTAATTTTATTGGTGCAAATAAATAATATTCTTACTTTTAAATAATAAATACAAAAGTAATTTATTTAAGTATTGAACCAAACAAATTCAAGCCCCATATGCAACCAAATGACATCACGAGTTTTAATGATAAATTCATATTTTTGGTGTAAAAAAATACGGAGTAATATTTCTTTGCCAAAATAAAGACACAATCTATTTATTTATTTTAAAAAATTAAAAGAACGAATTTGTAGGAATGAGAAAATCGGTTGTGAACGCTAACAGTTTAAAAGTGCCGCATGTTTATCCCCTCTCTATCGGATTCTAGGGTTTAAGCCCACTCCTCTCTCTCTCTCTCTCTCTCTATCTCGCTCGTTCAATCATGGCGTCGTCGTCGTCTCCTAATCTCTGGCTACTGTTAGGGTTAGGCATCGCCGGAGTACTGATCATGACGAGGAAGCTGAAGAAGAGAGTAGTGAGAGAAGATTTTGGCGCCTTTATCCAGAAGCTCCAGCTCCTCCCCCCTCCTCAGCCTGCTCCTCCCAAAGCTCCACATCCCCTCACCGGCCTCTCCTTCGCCGTCTCCGATGTGTATGTATCATGTATCTATTCATATACATAAATTATCTTCATTTTATTTATGGTGTCTTTGGTTTCTTTTTCGTATTTCTTTTATGATTGATCAGGGCATGGGCGGAAACAGAATTTCCAGGTAGGCCAGCCATTAGTGTGTATGTGTATATATGTATATATATTTTGGGATTGGGGGCACATAGTAGAAATTATTACAAAATTAAAATAATTTCTGCTGAAATTTCTGAGACTGGGGGCCGCTGCTCTCACTAGCACCCCCTTCCTCCGCCCACATATGTCCCCTGTCTAGAAACCCAGGTTCCGCCCCTGTGCTATGTCTTCTGTGCGAGTTTTGTTTGTAATGAAGATAAGAATGAAACCAAGATGAAATTTGGATGGGGGGTTTCTTTTCATTTTGTTGTCTCAATACCAATACATTGAATGTGATTAGCTTGGAAATAGGGGCAATGGTCTAATTTTTTATATTTTTTATTTTTCTGGTATTTCTTTTATGGTTTGTTTAGTTTGCTAGAATTTCGTGGTAAAGGAGGAATCTGATACTACAGGGGTGAGGGTGGATAAGGAGAATAGGGGACGGGCAGTCAAAAGTATTTTATTATTATTATTATTATTATTTGCTAGCAGCTTACAACTGCTTGTTATTAAATCAATTTTTTTGAGAAGTAGGGAAGGGGCAGATTTACAGTAACACTGGGTCGTAGTTTTCCAACAAGGTATACTAAGTTTAAAACGGAAGTAGCAAGTTTTTGATATGAGCAGCCTCTTGTACTGTTTACAAACCTGTGGTTTAGTCTGCTGTGGTTTCGAGTATACTAAAAGTTATTCATTGTAATGAGATTAATTAATATGGTTATGTTTGACAGTTATATCCATGTTAAACACTGAGAGTTCGATGGAAAGGCTTAAGTGGCGTGTATCTGAGCCTAGAATTTAATTGATATACTCGCTGATTTGGCTGTGTATTATGAGAATTTCGTTTCTGGAATGCAGATTTGATATTGAGGGATTTGTGACTGGGTTTGGAAACCTTGACTGGGCACGGACTCACGAAGCTGCTTCTCGAACATCTTCTGTTGTTTCCGCTCTTGTTGATGGAGGTGCAACATGCGTAGGGAAAACTGTGGTCGATGACATGGCTTACAGGTTTTTAAAATTGCATCTCCAACAATCATTTGATGGTGTTGGTTTCTGGTGTAATTAGAAGTTTAAGCTTATCATTTATGGTCATGAGCTTCTCCATAACAAACTGGGGAACTAAGCCTCGAAGATTCATTTTCTTAAATGAGATATGTTACTCCTTTTTCTGATAAATGCAATAGTAATACACTTATACTGCATCCCTGGTTTTTGTTGGATGATGCGAGATTATAAATTTCCTAATCTCGTGCTTCTTTTATCTTTTCCAGTATCAGTGGTGAAAATAAGCATTATGATTCTCCGATCAATCCTGCTGCACCCGCAAGAATAGCAGGAGGGTCCTCTAGTGGTGCTGCTGTAGCTGTGGCTGCTAATCTTGTTGATTTCTCGCTGGGTAGAACCCTTTCTGTATATACTTTTCTCGTATAACTGAATTCATCGTACTTGAAATGTTTATCTTGAAAGATTGGACTGACTTATTCGTGTTTGATTTTTTTTATTGATTACGCACAAGATTTTTTCTGTTTATCTTTTATTCATGGGACAGAGGAGTGGGAGTTGGACCTAATTTTGTTTGGATGTTCTCATGTGTAAAGCTAAGAAGCATGCGTAGACACCATATGTTATGTTTTACTCAAATAGAATATATTCAAGCACTATGAAAAAATTGCTAGATTTGACTATTTAAAGTCGTGTAAAAAGTCTCAATCGTAGTACTTCTTGTTGTGACTCTCATCTCCCACTGCAACAACTACGTTGCCCTTTTGTTTACTATTTTTCTAGTGCACCTAGGTTTTGAAAGGTTGAAACATTACATTGATGTTGATGCACTGTGGGTTAGCCTTTGTGAGTTTCTTGCCTGAAGATTTAGGAATCCTTTCAGAATCTCTGGAAAATGACATTGCGTAATGCACAAACCAGCTGTGATGTATTATTATGGTAATTATGAACACAAGAAGTCTCTCATTCCAGCTTTTACCAAACACTCTATGAGCATTTAATATTTTGAGCCATAAGGTACCTAAGCTGAAAAAAGTCTACTTCCAAGTATCAAGATATTGCTACTTGCAAACAAAGTTTGTAAGATTCCTACAATACGATATTTTCACATCTGACTGAATTATCCAAAAAACTGTTGCGAAAATGTTTGTTCTTGAAGATTTTAGTCTTCTGATAACTGAATGGAAGTATGTTGGTAATTTCGTGTATTTTGTTATTTGGTTTCAAGACTTGCACTCCTAAGTAGCTATCTATGGCAGGTATGGATACTGATGGTGGCGTGAGAGTACCTGCTGGATATTGTGGTGTCATTGGATTTCGACCCTCATATGGGGTTGTTTCACAGGATGGGATTATACCTGTTTCATCAAGTTTTGACACTGTTGGTATGTATGTAATTTATGTTGGTGACAGAGGCTTATTGTACACTGCTTAAATGTTGCTTCTCTAATTTCTCTTTTCTTGTTTTAACTTGATTTTGCTTGAAGCCTCATTCTGAAGAACCCTATTATTGTGAAAAATATCTACTGTTGCAAAATAGCTATTAAAGGGGACTACCAGAACAGTTATGAGAAAATGAGTTTTTCTTTAAAGGATTTTACCAATGAGACTCTCACTGAAAGGAAAAAGATGTGAAGAAAAGGAAAAATAAACCTCAAAGCAATATCTAGTTATGTACATCTTTGGCATGCTGGTGCTAGTTTATGGGTGTTGGTCGCCTTTTCTAATAAGGAATGCCACCAGAGCATGCAAAGAAGTCGAAAGTAGGAAATTCAGGTGTTCTTATTTGATACTTCTTGTGGCCACAATTCATACTTATAATTTAGTGACTTGTTTGTTACGATATGCACGAATATTTACACCTTTTTTATTTTTTAATGCCTGAATATTTTCTTCAGTTCTTAATTTTATGGATGTCTTGCAGGATGGTTTGCTAAGGATCCAAATATAATATGTCGTGTTGGGCATGTGGTGCTACAAGTTCCATTCTCTGTCCAACGCAATCCGCGGAATATTGTAATAGCAGATGATTGTTTCCAGTTAGTAAAGATTTCTGTTGATCAGGTTGCTCTGGCAGTGGTTAAGACCACGGAAAAGCTGTTTGGAAGTATGTTCTTTTGCGGTGTGTTCAAATTTGTTTTTTAGTATAACTTTCAGTTTTTCACCAAAGAGTCCGGCTGCATAAATTTTTAATAGAACCTTTCCAGGACAAGTTTTGAAGCATCAGAATCTCGGAGAATATTTGGATTCAAAGGTTCCCAGCTTGAAAGCATTTCTTAGCAAGAAATCCAATGGTGAACCCAAATCATCTTCCATAGGATTGTTAGCCAATGTAATGCAATTACTTAAAAGGTGAGATTATTAATCAGTAGTATTCGAGATTGTGTTTGTGTCTTTGCAATTTCCCTTTTGTAATCAGTAGTAATCACTAATCAGCCAGTGTCTTTTATGTTGTTGAGTGTGTTTTCCCTTGGGGCTTTGGTAGGGATATAGTTTTGACATGCAAAATGTTTCCATCACATTTGAGATGAGATATGCTCACAGGCCTAACTCGGGTGAAATATGATAATAAACAAAATCACCTCTGAAATTGGATGCGTGACATTGATCTGCAGACAATCCCATTTTAGTCCTTTGGAATTGGTTTTAGGTAAGAGTAGGAAATGTTCTTGATCTGACCGGCAATTACAGACGTGGCCTATTGGATGGTGGCAGAGTGAAATTGCTAGATTTTTAGGGTCTTGGGGGTGAGTTTTAGCCTGGATAATGAATTGGATCTTGTGGGAAGATTTTCTTGGCTTGGTTGAAGCGGATCTGTCACAGAAATATGCTGCCCAATGCTGAAGGGTAATATATATATATAAAAGAAAAGGGAAAACCTTGAAAATAGCAACTAGAGTTCCTTGGTGTCACTTGTGATGATTACATTGGCTAAATTCTTCTCAAAAATCTCTCATATGTTGAATTGTAACTAATGTAGCTAGAGTCTTCTGAAAGTATTGGACGACTCTTGTCAGACAAATGAATCTTGGAAAAAGGTTTGAAGAATTATGGCTGATACTCTAGATGAGCATGGTTTTAACGGCACAGTATAAATAGCTAATTTGTTAAAAAATTGTACTTCAGGCTTACTTCTGTGCATATAATGAATTTATTCTTGACTTCATGTATTTATCAATCAGATTAAGTGTTTCAACCCTTTCAGAATAGCATCTAATAGCAGTATCCAAGTATTCTGCATGATAACATATCCAGTTTGCAGAGAATTCTTCTTTTAAACAGCGAAGACAATTGTGGATTTGCGTGAATTTAATGCCTCTTGGTGATCACATTAAAATTTTGGTATTGTCTAAAGTGTGTTCAAATGTGCGCTCAGGCACGAATTCAGACAGAAACATGAAGAGTGGATCAGCTCAGTAAAGCCTTCTTTAAGTCCTGTTATTGCAGCACTAAGTCATGAAAGGTTGGAAATATCAGACGAGGAGATTGAGAACTGCCATAGAATTCGGAATGAAACGCGTGTGGCTTTCAACTCACTTTTGAAGGTATTGCTCTTTGGTCTGTTTTATCTTTTGTTTTCCATTGTAATTGCTTTTCCTCACTGGCCATGGTTTTTTCAAAAGTGTCTCTCATCAGAAAGTCAGCCGTTTTTGTTGGTTTTACTGGTTAAATTTGTTACTGAAGGCAGATATTTACTTTTGCTTTATTTTGGCTTTGTGTGGACAGGATGATGGAATACTGGTGATCCCTACGGTTGCTGACCCTCCACCAAAACTTGGTGGGAAGGGAATTTTTTCAGAGGACTACACGAGTCGGGCATTTAGTTTGTTGAGTTTGGCTAGCATTTCAGGATGCTGTCAGGTGAAACCTTCTGTTTCTGTTGCAATACTTCTGTTTCCCCCTTTCCCTATATTCTGGGATCTCAATCTTGTTTTCGTGGCTATCATTGAAAATATGTTGGGAATGTAGCTGACAGGGAAAATTTGGTAACTAATTGCTACCTAACTAATAGTAATCTATTTGCATTAGTAAGGCTTGAATATATATACAAGTGAACTTGGTTGAAAGGGCACAATTAGTTATCATAGAATGTGTTGGCTAAGCTTTGTAGAATGTTATCCGCATGTTGCTAACTTTATTGCTTTTGTTATGGGAAAACTTGGTGATATTTATGCCTTTACTCAAATGAAGATGGAGAAAGAAGTGTTAAACTACTGATAAAATTACTTTTCGTCTTCTACTTTGTAGGTCACTGTACCACTAGGATTCCATGACAAGTGTCCACTCTCCATATCCCTTGTAGCTAGGCATGGAGGAGATCGCTTTCTTTTAGATACAGTGCAGACCATGTATGCTTCATTACAGGAGCAGGCAGACATACTTGTGAAATCCAAGCTATCTCCTAAAGAAGTCAGTCAGGATATGTTAGCTGACATTGCAAAAGAGAAGGTGGATTATCATTTTCTTTTATTGACTTTTTCTTGTGTCTGTTTAAGTAGCTTAAATCCCCACATACTTACCATCTTTCAAGATTTACGTGGACCATTTTTTGTCTCTCTCAGTGTAACATTTATGGTGTCTTTGTTATGCTACTTGTTGGTACTTCTGATTTCTTCGATCTGACTTCTCATTAAGGTTCTCATATGGATGATTGAGCCTTGAAACTATGTCTGTGCCGTTTTGGTGCACTTTTAAGGAATTGTAAACTATTCACGTATGTTTACAGTGAAGGACATGTATTTTCAGTATAGATTATTTGGTTGATATTAATTGCAGTGTTGGTTATGTGTTGTTTTTTCGTTGAATAATTTATTCATGTTTCTTTCCAGTAATTTCTAATATGGGACCATGAGAAATTTTGCCCTATTATACCTGCAATTAAAGATTTTAATAACCTCAATGTTATCCGTTAGCATTCCATTCTTATCCGCTTTCGTCACCTTTTTAGCTCATAACCTTTCAATACACGGTTTTCTTCCCTTAGGGAAACCAAGCTTATAAAGAGAAGCAGTGGCAGAAGGCGATTGGCTTTTACACTGAAGCTATCAAACTAAATGGTAGTAGTGCAACATATTATGCCAACCGGGCTGCAGCTTATCTTGAATTGGGAAGGTATTGATCCTTCTTATTGAGTTCACTGTATAAGGTTATGATTTGTATAATTTTGATGGAGTCTTTTTTGTTCATTTAGTTTTCTTCAAGCTGAAGTTGATTGTACGAAAGCCATCGATCTTGATAAAAAGGTGAGTTCCTTCGTTACTCATCTAACAATTATCAACCCCTATCTCACTTAGAAACTCAAGTTGCTAGAGGCAGAGGCATGTAGTATTTGTCAGCTTAAACACACTTCTCACTCGTGACCTCAGTTTTGAAGAGTATTTGCCTAGCTTCAAAAACAAATTATGCTTACACAACGTAGCATTCTATCATGCCCTGGAATCCGTGACCTGGGGACGTAAGGTAAAAGAAAAGAAAAAGTACAAAAATGCAACTTATAAAACTTATTGCGCCCCGAATTTCCAACCTTAAAACTCAAGGGCACGAGCTTACAATAAAATAAAGGAAGACGATACATATATCTACCATTCCCAACTACTACGCATAGCTACCACCTTACAATAACTTAAAAGCAACGCAGCGGACTAACACCAACAATAAAAAGAAATGTAAACAACATTGTACTTTTATATTACAACAGTAAATACCTGAGTTTACTTGTACAAAAATCAAGCTGTAGGTTTGCCAAAATAAAACGAATGAAGGTATAAGTGTGTTATCCATCTTGTGTACAAGAGCTATAACATACTTATACTTTCGTACAACATTATTGCTAAGTCAGAGTACACTACTATAACCAATATAATCTGCTACAAAAATAGCTCTTGGCTACAAAATGTACCCCTGTATAAGCAACTCCATAGCCTATCGAGTGTGTCTTGAACCAAACTCCGGACCTATACTGTTTAATAATGATGTATAATAGGAAACAGAAAATGTCTGGGTTAGAAATCAACAATATGATAAATCTGATAGTAAGCGGTAAATAGCATGTATATAACGTGAAAAATGAACATAATCATTATATGTATTACTACGTAAGTAATGGTGTACACATACAACCATTACCTATGAAGTAACATCTGTATCCAAGAACATAACTTGTTTAGCCCTACTACTTAAAGAGGCAACATATATAAATATATATATATATATGAGACTTATCTTGACCATACCATCTATGAGCCAATGCACTTATGCATAGGAGACTTATCTTGTTCACTACGACTACGAATCAATGCACTTGTGTATACGAGACTTATCTCATTTAATAAGACTATGAACTAATACACTTATACATACGAGACTTATCTCATTTATTACGACTATGAACCAATGCACCTATGCAATCAAGACTTATCTCATTGACAACGATTATGAACCAATACACTTATGCATACGAGACTTATCTCGTTGGCAACCACTACGAATCAATGCACTTATGCAATGTAAATGAGGTGTTCCTTATACCCAAGGTGACGTAAAGTATCTGATGACAAAATGTCCTTCTATGACCTTCTATAATAAAATGATAACAAAAACATAGTTAACGATAGTATAAACCATGGTCACACTATGACATAACGATAACGTAAAACATGGATTTTTCCTTTTTTAAAATACCACATTTTCTTAAAATGGAGGGGGGCATTCCTTATACCCCTTTCTCTTAAAATGATTTAGGCATTTTCCATTGCCTTGGGTACTTATTTCCTTATTCATATAATTGTAACATGAATGCTTATAAATGTAACATAAATGCTTATAAATGTAGCATGAATGTTTATGTTTGTGTCATGCTTATAAACATAAATACTTCACCAAATGCCTTCTGATTATGCTACGCCATATGCCTTATTTAACATCTATGCCACAACAAAATGTGACATAAATAGGCAACATACTTACATAATTGTCAAGACAGAACGTGACCTACTCTTGCTTATAACGTACAACAAAATGTATGAATATAACAACCAATCTAAGCTTGATCAATGTACAAGCTTCTTATGATTGATCAATAAATATGTTATGAATACTCAAATACTACATGCTTTTCATACTTAATCATGCATCACCAACTTATACAACTTCACTTAGTTACATTTGCAATCCGTACTTATACGCTTACTTAAATTGCAAAACATCATGGATATAAGTCACCACATAACATGACCTTGTTTACTTATAACATACAACCTAGAGTACTAGGATATATCGTTTCGAGTACTTACATATATCCTCCGAATACTTACATCTATCTCTTGAATTCTTACATAAAAGCATGTTACCACTTAGGTGTCCTACATTGCTTAATATATGATAAAATGTATTCTTATCATCTTACGTATATTTTGATGCCATGTTTAACATAATAAATATAGGGCATTCGAGTAAATCGTACTTCATGCGTAAATGAACATTAAACTTAAATCTTAAACATGAATGTACTTTCTATCTATGTACATATGTTCAAACTTATACTATTGTTTGTTTCTGCCCGTAACGTAAAATGTATGCCTCCGAATTTTTAAGACAATGTCAAACCAAATCACCCCTTCTTAACTCCTCCTAATGAGTTCTTTACACCATACGAATTGAGACGAACCTATACAAATAAGTCATCTATGAAATATAAGAAATAATTCGATTAATCTATTTCAATATAACTCGACATGGAAATCGAAACAAATTCTACAAGAATAGAAATTAATGATACTTACATCAATATGTATGACTCGTAATGGTGATAAGAAGGTGTGGAAGTCTCAAAGCCAAATGATGAGAAATTTTAGATGATATGGCCCCGTAAACGTTGAAACATTGACCCTCGAAACGATATAGCAAACGAACTCAGATTGTATTACACCTATATATAAAAATGATCCATACGAGACAACGAGTAAGAAAACAACTCATTTCAACGTTCCCGAGAGGCATGAAAATCTAGAAAAAATAAATGAACTCGGGAGAAAGAAAAGCTTATGCCAAAATGATCTTGCTGAGCCAACAATTCCAAAAATCAACTTTTTGAACTCGGACAAGCTCCCAAGCTAGATGATCCTGAGCCAAGAAGTTGAAATCCCTTTTTTCTCATGTCTCTCTCCCTATACCGGAATATATGTATATATTTGATAAATGGGAAGAAATAGCGAAGTCAACAACTTAAAATCCGATATTGACTGGTTGGATCATCCAACTGTGGTTGGATTGATCTAATAAGCTACTTGGATCGATCGGAGCCATTGGAATTTTTTATCAAACACCTTGGGCTAAAAATTTTCAAAAACATTCGGAATAACTCATAGACACTAATTAAAGTGTCAAACAATTTTTGAAATAATATTTTAGTGCTCGAAACTCGATTTACGAGATGACTACTAATGAACCCCAATGGGAATCATCGATAATAAGATTAAAACGATTTCAAATGCATTAAATGGCTATGAAAGATTTACAATGCCTATGAACAATATTCAACATCTATACACAGCAAATGAAGATGGACAATATCGTTTCAAGCAGTTAACAATATTTAAAATTCCCAAAATATTTACCCGTAATTTCTAGGACATTGCATTCAAATTTGCAATATTCCTTTGATGATTGATCACAAAAATTTCTCCTACTTTGAGGTTCTCTTTATTTATTTAGTAATTTATTTTTTGTTTTTTATGTGACTGAACTTGAAATGAGATTCCAAGCTGCCTACGTACTCGCAAGGAATCAAATCAAAATGTAATTCAATGTCTTTTTTTTTGTGCCTTTCATAGTTTATACTCGTGTGAGCCTAGAGTAACAAGCAATTTATAATCATATGTCATAGATTACTCCAAATCTTCAATTAGTAGAAGATAGTAGATAGTTTAGCCTCATATCAAGGAGCAATTTGCAATTTATACTTAGGTGCTAAGGAGTATTGCAAGTTCTTCAATTTGTAGAAGATGGTAGACAGTTTAGGCTTGTACCAGGGAGTATCTTATGACTTTGTAAGTGTTTGAGATTTGTTTGTCGATTTAGAAAAGTTAGAGACTTGCATGCATGTATATGCCTATGATGTGACTTCATCTTCATCGATGTTTGATAAGGCTTAGAGATTGTACTTAACTATTCATCCTATCTTCATCAGATAGCTAATCATTTTCCTCAAACTTTGCTTCTTGATTTAAATTGTTCATTTTACCATATTGTGTTTCCAATATGGGCCGATCTTGATTTTCACATAAAGCAATAGCAAGCTCCATGTTGTATGCATCAAATGCCAATTCTTCAAAGCTATGTGGTTTTAACCCTTGAAGAATGTATTAAAGTCCCAATCTATACCTTGGATACATATCTCTATTTTAGATGTTTCATATAGCCGATCCCTGCAATTGAGGCTTAAAATTCTCCATCTATTGATATAACTAATGGTTGGTTCATCTACCATATGGTAAGAGTTGGTGAGTTTTGTAATGTTTATTATATGTCGAGTGCTATAGAAGCGACTAAGAAATTCCCTCTCAAGTTGCTCCCAATTATTAATCTTTCCTAGTTGGAGATCGCAGTACCAATCAAAAGCATTTCATTTAAGTGTTTGAACAAACTGTTTCATATGAAAATCTTTATCATTTCTAGTATTATTGCATGTTTCGATAAAGTATGTGATATGTTGCTTGGATTTATCTTTGCCATTAAATTGTTGGAATTTTAGGGTATTGATAGCTAGTTGGCTTCTTTAGTTGTTCAATCCTTCAGCTGAATGGCTTTACACAGGTGGGAGATGAGCTTAATGGTTCTTTGTACTTGATATTGATTGCCCGAAGGATTAGCTCTTCAACCTTCTTGACTAGCAGTGATCCATCAGCTAATAGTTGCAAACTAAATGTTACATCCTACATCAGAGTTGTAGGCTTGTCAATATTTTGAGAACTTGGAGTAGTGACCAAACTTTGATTTTCTTCTTATAGTTATACCACCTTGTTCATAAGCATTGCAAAGTGAGTCTCATGTTTTTCAATAGTCCTCATTAGACTTTCAACTGCTTTCGTCAAGTTACTCACTTGTTCTTCCAAGGTGCTAATACTGGTTTTCATTACTTGCATTATAATGAAGTTGCCATGATCTTTGAGTTTTGATAGCCTCTTGTCTATCAAAAGTTCAAAAAATTTATCTTTTTGCCCATTTTCTTAATGAGACTTAATATTGGTTGTTGAGCTGTGAAAGGCAAATGGCTAAGATAAAGTCCTTCTAATAATTGGAGATATATCTTCATCTATTATTGCCCCCAACTGATCTTGATTGGAAATTTGAAGCCTTTTATTAAATAAAGCCAAACATTGGAAATGGCTTAGGTAGGAAGGCGATTGGTGATGATGGGATAAATGGTGTAGCACTTCACCATCCTGTCTAATTGGGTAAAACTTAAACAACATTTCAAGAATATGAGGCTCGAGAAGTGACCACAAAATGAAAGAAGGATTGGATTGGGGAATGGGACTAAAAACTAATTATGGTTTTGAATGCAAACTGCACCATAAAAAGTGGGTGGAAACCTACTATTCCCATCATCTTTGGTCTCAAAAGTACAAGAGGATTTTTTGGGTGCCATTTTAACATTTGAATTCATTGGGGAATCAAAAGTAAAAGGGCTATTAGGACTTGATTGCATATAGTAATTACAGAATGAAATAGAAGTGAATGAAGTGGAAAAGATTTTGGATATAAATCTTAGAAAGCAAGCTGACAAATCAAGATTAATGTTGGAATCTCAAAGGTTCATTAACTTGGTTTAGTTGTAAACCAACCAATGAGTGGGGAATTGTCGTGCCCCCAAATCCCAAGCACCCGGAATCCAGAACTCTGTCCATAACAAAAT
>MKEJ01058622.1:0-37713 GCA_001753735.1 Embelia ribes
TCATTATTGGATCTTGTGTGGTTGGTTATGAGATTGGAGTTGGGTAACACACTCGCAACTCCGGGTGCCGGGTGCTTGGGATCCGGGGGCGCGACATGGTATAGGATTGTATGAGATGAAAAAGAGGGTATTGGGCTAGGACTAGAAGGTATAGGCTGGTCCATGGTAGGCAAAATGGATGTGGCAGTTCTAGTATAATGAGGTGAAGCGTATGGCAATTGAAGGTTGGAAGGTAATAGGACTAGTAAGTCTTTATGGATGAGTGTAACTGGCATAGTTGGATGTCGAAAGGGAAAATGAGTTTCGTCAAAGACAATGTGGCCATCTAAGTGCACGCGGCCGGACTTTAGGTCGAGCCAACGGTACTCGTGATGCGATAGACCGAAACTGATTAGAACACATGTAATGGATCGTTATTATAATTTATTTTTATTATATGGCCGAAGAAATGGCCAATAAGCACAACAAAAAGTGCAAAACATTCGATAATCCGGTGGTTTTTGGAAAAGTTTTTCAAATGGGGATTTTTTAGTGAAAAATCGGGGTAGGCATTCGATTAATAAGGTGACTACCATAAGAAATACATCTTCCTAATAACATGTTGGAACAAAACTATTGGTAAGCAATACTAGCCCCGTTTCGACAATATGTCAGTGTTTCTGTTCCACCATGCCATTTTAATGATGTGCGTAAGGACACGTAACATGGTGGTTAATGCCTTGAATTTGTAAAAAATTATTTAAGGAACGATATTCACTGCCCCAGTTACTTTAAACCGAAATAATTTTACAATTAAGAAATCGTTCTACTATTTTTTTAAAGTGGCCAAAGAAAGTAGTAACATTAGACTTACTCTTTATAGGGTAGAGCCACGTAAAGTGATTAAAAGCATCGACAAAAGAAACATAATATGAATTGCCAATACTAGAAATACACGGGGACAGTCCTTAAACATCGATATAAATTAATTCTAAAGGAAAAGATGATTTATAGTCCATACTAGGAAAATGAATGCAGTGGATTTTCGCCTTTTGACAAGAATGACACAACGGATTGTTTTTATTTTCTAAAATAGGTAAAGAAAATTGAGAAATTATTTGTTTGACAATCTAAAGAGCGGGATGTCTAAATCAGTCGTGCCATTGGTTAACCATGGCAGGAAAGTCTAGTTGTGCGACATAGGCTTCTGTTGATATTGGCCAAGCATAAAGTCCGTTTATAGTATGACCGCGGAGTAAGATAGTCCCCCTCGTTAGATCCTTGACAAAAAATGAATTAGGTAAGAATTCAATGGAAATTCGATTATCAAGAATAAATTGGCTAATGGATGTGAGGTTTTTTCTTATATTCGGGACATGAAATAAATTATTTAATGTAAAGGAGGCATGGGGTATAGAAAGAACAATTTTACCGGTATTCGGATACTAAGATGTGTCCATGGCCAAAGAGTCGGAGGCATAAGCATTGAACCCCAAGAGTGTTAAGGAGGAGGTTTTATGATTTTAGAGGTGGTAACACTGTTTTGCGGAGTGTCCAGGTTTGTCGCATATTTGACAAATAATAGAAGGTTTAAAACTTTGACCAGTCCGGGCCTCGTTGTTGTACTATCTACCTCTATTGGTGTAGCCGACCCCTCGGGACTGATAGGGCTGGAGGGAATGACTAGGTCTGCTGCCTTGGGCTAGGCAAGTAGTCGTGCCACGGGCTGACCATGGTTAGAGTCCCAATTGGTATTACCGCCACAAACAACAATATTAGCACTAGGATTACCTAGTTTTGAGGTAGTGTTTCTCATATCCAGTCTTGCTCCAAAATCCGAAAGGTGAGCCACTGCTGCATCTAAGGACAATGGCGGTAAGTGGGTTGCAATGCTCATAACTGAGCTATCATGCTTGCTAACAAGTTCGGCAAGAAGGTAAGTAATAGCCTCGGATTCGGTTATGGGTTGACTAGCTTGAGCAAGGCGATCACGTAATTTTTTGACGATGTTGACATATTTGTTAATAGGTTGATCGCCTTTCCATAGCGTAGCAAGTTCGCATTGCATGTTGAGTATGTGAGCTTGGCTTTGAGATGCGTATAATTTCTCCAAGCAAAGCCATAGATCATGTGAAGTAGATTCATTGATCACGTAAGAAAAAATATTCTCGGTGAGTGATGAGATTATAACCGATAGGATAATTTGGTCTTAGCAGATCTAATTATCTACCAGAGGGTTGGGTAAACTGAAGGGTTGAACACGAGCCGGGCAAGGTGTAGTATCGTCAATGTATTTGAAAAGAAGTTGCCAATCGGAGTTACGGTTTGAGAGTTATGGCCAAAATACCAAACTGCTATCACAACGTCTACTGGCACATTTTCCTGAACTCTTCGAGCCCATTTTTGACTCTTCCTTGCTTCGAATTAAATTTTCCTCAAAATATAAAAGTCATAAATAAATGAAATATCTTTCCAAAATTATATCATAGACTCCAATTGGATATACGGTTTATGAGATACTATCAAATTACTGAACGGATATCATGACTACAACTTATACTTAATCGCGTTTAATATTTTCCCGAGACCAAACCACGACCACAAAAAATCATCCACTACGTCCAAACGCTACTATATGATATCTACAACTAATGACTAATATTATAACTTGTATAATTTTATTTAATAACACAAAAAGTTTACCCATAAATTTCGGGATGTTACAATATTAATTCTTTTATAAAATAATTTGCGTCTTGCATCACTACGACGGCTTAGCCCAGCCCTTTATTTATTATTATTTTTCTTTAAAGAACAACTTTTCAGCCGTGGCTTGCTCCAAAAAGCATTTGATTAAATTTCCATTGTGGTTCCCAACTTTTCATTCTCTTAAAATTTGACCCCTTGATTTGTGGATTCGCTTATTTGCGCCGTTTTAACAACTTTACACTATTTCACGAGAAAATTTCATAACTAGAGATAAGAAAGTCCAAAATTTTCACCGTTAGAACTGTTGAAAAGATAATTCAAATATCTACACATTGATACCAAGTTTGACGGGCAAATGTATTCCAATTAGCACAAAAAATTCTTTAAACACTAACCAATGGTCAATAGAGAATTTGCTTTGCCAATCTTTGTTCCAATTCAACTTAAAATTGTGCATTTTCTTCGTTTTTATCTGAAACACATAATATTTCTCGTAATATCACAATTCTTCATATATTATGCATTAATTACATTTTAAAAACATAAATGCACCATTTTAATGCCCTGAATAACTAACTTTTCAATATCAATCACCCTCCTCTAACAATAATTAGATGAATTTTAATACAAGATATACTAAAAAAAAAGGTATTTCTTTAGTTATGTATATGAAAAACTCTTTGAGTTGGTTGTAACAATTGTTTTGAATATATTTTTTTTTAAGGAAATAGTGTTACACCATTTTGAGGAATTTTGTATTGAAAATAAAGTCAATTGGTTAGTGCTGCTAGTGATGTTTTTCTTGGGTGGTTCACTTAGTGAATTATATTTATTCATTCGCTATTGATCCGATGTATTACTTCGGTGGAATGGATGAATATTTGGATTGCGAAGATTGTTGTCTCACGGGATGGTTGATAGGAATTCCACGTTCACTTATGTGGGGCCACCTTGTTAGTATTTTGGAAACAACTTTACAAGTTATTGATGCTCGTTTGATGATAACTAACTTTCCAAGTTGTTGGTGTTTGGTGACAAAAACCAACGTTTATGAGTTGTTGGTGCTTGGTTGAAAAAAACTAAGATTGCGAGTTATTGAAACTCGGTGAGAGAAAATCAATTGCCAAGTTTGTTGGTGCTTATATGAGAAAAACAAATATTGCGGCTTGATTGTATCTTAGGGATAAAAGAGCAATTGCGATACGAGTTGTTGGAAGTCGTGAGAAAAATAACTAACTTTTGAATTTGCGAGTTGTTGGAGATCGATGATAAAATAACTAATTTTGGTGATTAGTTTGGTGTCGTGATTGACACGTACCTCTCCTACTTATCAGTAGGGGGAAATTTGTTGGATATACCTATAAGCAGTGGGACTTATTTGTCTAATTTTAGAGTTTGGTGTTCTTGTTTGAAAGAAAAAAAATATTGTGCAAATTAAATTTGACTTACACTTTTTGTTGATTATTATATATATATAAATAACATGGACCAAATCTGTTATTTGTGATTAAGGGTTATTATAACCCATCATTTTTGTTCAGACTTTTCACGCCAGTTTGGAGAAAGAAGTGAAAATATAAGCATCAACATTTGATATTTCTGGAATCTCGGCAAAGATGAGTTTTGCCTCTCATGACAATTGGGAGAGACTCCCGTATTATTAGGAATTATTAATTACTAATAAAAGAAGAAAATATTTGGGAAATTTAAAGAATAAGAATTTTTTTTTAGAGAGAAACTTTTATTTTCAGAAATTGACCGTAAATATTTTTGAATTCTCCGTTAGACATCAAGATTTTTATTTGGGCATTTCTTATAGCTTTATTTTGTGGATCTACTTTTGTATTTATTTGAGATTTATATCTGTCATATATACACGATGTGATTTTAGTTGTATTATCTCTATTCATTGGTGAATTAATTTTGGAGTGTGTATAGTTCCGTGAGTTTTCCACTCCCAAAATTTGAGGGATTGTTCTACGTTATATCGTTGTGTTACTTTGAGTTTTTGTTATTTTGTTACATTTATTGTTTACGCTAGCTCGCCATATTTATACAGAATACGGGAACGATCTTGTCAAGTTTGATTTTTTCGTTGCATGTTAATCGATAAAGTTTTTTCTGTTTGGATTTGAACTGGATTGTGGGAGTAAAATATAGAAAAAAAATAAATTAATTAAATTATGCAAATCTAAAGATATGTGAAAGTGTATGCCTCCAGAATAAATTTATATTATTACTTGTGGATAAAAAAAATTCTCTTGAAAAATAAGGGAAAATTGTTAGACACACAGCATTTTGTTTTTTTCTTATCATTCGTTGTGCTGGACTGGTGTTGTTGTCTCAAGTAACTGGCATGCAAGTCAGCTTGGGCCCATTATCATTTATTTCCGAATATGATTGATTTATTATAACACATCAATCTCAATCCATATCCTGCTTTATTAATATGTGCACATGGTTCTGTTTTGTAAATTTTATAAACATTAGTTTGACTTTTCACACATAATTGAACATTACATTTTTCTGAAAGGATTTAAAATATAAATTTTAATAATTGAATATAATAAAAATATTAAATTTATTTTTATATTATATTTAAAAATATAAATTTAATATTTTTATTATATTTAAATATTAAATTATTATATTTTAAGTTTGTAAAAAGGGAGTAATATCTAATAGTTGCTAGCTTGTTGTAACCAAAGGTTTTCTTTATTCCCAACTTATAAATTTTAGTTTATGTAATTTTTTTATTTAAAATTTTAACAGTTTTGATTGTTTCGCTTTAAAGCTAAAATTGTTTGTTTTTTTAATCTAAATAAATTAAAAATTTTAGTTGAACGAATCCATTTTTTTTTATATTGAAATAAACAAATTTATCAGATGTATGAGTTGGTCTATTTGCAGTGTATGAGCGTATATTGATTCTGTCTCAGCCATTAAGCTGTTGTCATGTCACGTTCATTGATAGCACATGGCTTAGCAACATTAAATTCCACATGTTCTCAAATACTAGTAGCAATTCATAGGAAAAGATATAGAATTGGGACTTATTAATGGTTATAAATATAGGCCACACAAAATTTCTAAAAAAAATGAATAAGTATTAATTGTCCAATCCAGTGCGTATATTTACTTTTTAACGAAAAAACAAAATCGATGAGTTCATTATCATGATCAGATTAGTGATTGTTTTTAAAATATAAGTAACCAATTGTGACACTAATTAGAAATAAAAAAATTTCAGTTATTTAACAGATCCACCGGCCCACCATGACTCAAAACAACTTCAAGATAATCATTGGCCCATTTGTTGACAGGTGTCACTTTAATGGATTTTATTGCTAATATATTGCTATTACTAAATAAACAAAATACTGATTATTATAAATGTAAAATTGTAGTAATAAACGGGCTTGGTCCACATAACTCAATGTTAGGCTGATTGGTTCTATTGGATAATAAATTCATGACAAAATCAAAAAATGGATAGCAAATTCATTATAATTGGATAATAAATTAAAGCAGCTTTCAGCCTTTCACAACTTATTTTCTTGGCTCGATAGCTGTAGAATTGGTAATTTTTTTTACAGGTTATGTAGGTACAAAAAAATAATACGTTTCAAAATAAAGGAGTTAAAAGAAATAATTAATTAACTAAACAAAGAAGATTATAAAATTCAAGTAAAAAATAAAAATACAAGTGTGTCAAGAATGGGATTCGAACCCATGCCCTTTCGGACCAGTACCTGAAACTGGCGCCTTAGACCAACTCGGCCATCTTGACTTTGTGGTTGGGTTCAGAGAACTATTTATATATAATGACTACATAATGCAAGTTAACATATTGCTATATTTTGATGTTGTAGGTTCCAATTCGATCTTTTTTGCAGCATTGAACTCACATATATATAATGGTTATGAAATCTATCGTCAAGTGTTCAACCGAATGGTAATTCATAGATATTGGTTACTTATAAGATTTGTGAACTGCAATATATATGTCGTTCTAGACATACCGCATACGAGTTAATTATCAAGAGCGTTGAGTGGCGATGGTGGATTCAATAGCATTTGTCCAGATTTTAGTGTCCTAAAAATAACCAAATACCAGTTACGATAATAGGTTCCAATCACAAGAAGGCATACATTTTCTTTCCCTTTTCTTCGTTTTTTTTTTTTTTCAATTGGGGGCTAGCTTGCTTCAGACTTGATTTATTGTATGGGATATAAGTTTAATTTCTAGAATTTTCTGTACTATAATGAAAAAATAAAGATCAACTGAAAGAGCAAGGATAATGAGCCTTAATCGGATATACTTATTGCTGGTTGTTCATATTTCAGTTGTTCACAACTTGGAAAAGTTTGGTAATTGGTCAGCGTCGATGGGTTTGATTTTACGCGTTGAGCGATGGCGACTTCGAAGCTCTTCATACACGAGAAGTTGATGGGAAGTTAGTTTCCAACACATGTTTCGAGTGATAGCTTCCATCACAAGTCTTGAAAATGGAGAGCGTTTTACGCCTTGGCTTATAGTATAGGATATGTATATTTTTGTCGCTGAAGTTTGTACGCCAACTTCGTACGTCAATTATTGAAATAGATTGTTACGTCATTGATTCGTAGTCATATGCACTAATCTTTCAATTAAACATATTCACGAACTCACGAGTTTCACATGTTCTGTTTCGGAAATATTTGATTTACTTGGAATTTCTCAAGTTTTTCTTCAGATTACTAGTCTTCATCACACGAACCTTATGCGTACTTAATCTTTTAGTTCTTGCTTCTAAGATTAACTGAAAAAATGGCTCAAGAATTTCGACTCCTTGGTCCATCCAACATGCTTGTTTCCGTTGCAAATATTAAATAAGAAACTCAAATATATTGCGGTAGAAAAGATGGTAAAAATATATAGATGAGATAAAATCATAAAAGTATAATCAACACGCATGCAGGTTGCAATAGCGGAACTGTACGGTAATACTACGGACATATTTGTTCCAAATGCAAATCACAAATCACTGAACTCAGTGAGATATCAACTACTCACCCTGTAACAATATTCACCTGAATATAGCATTAATTTGTAGAGTAAGTAGTGGACATATCACTCGTATAAGGCGGCGAATCCCACTCAAGATCCGGGGAAAAACTGAAAGGAAATCCAATCGTTTGTACGTTTCTCCACTGACTATTATCATGTATGTCGTTTACGTTCCCTTTCATGTCCTCATCATCCAGAAAATCTCCCGGTAAGCCGATAGGGAAGCTGTTGAGTTGCTGATCTGGCTCATCAAATTCGATACTATTGGCGTCGATGGTATTTTTAATGGTGGGTCCCAGGTTTTCATGATGGGGAAACATGAAACCGTTGGTAACGTCGATCACTGGATTCATTACGGGTTTGTACGGAGGGATGTTTAAGCACGAGAAACCCTCAGTAGAGATGTGTTGTATGTCGTTATTGCTGAATAGTTGCATTGTCTCGGGACTAAAATGAGTAGAATAAGCACCGTGGGTGAAGATATCAGAGACTGTAGCTTCGGGTAGAGGAGAAATCCAAGAATGAGAAAGGGCTCTTTGTGCCATGGAGGTAGTTTTCTTGAATATTCTACAAATCGCCCATGAATCCTAAATTCCCAAACACGTGTAAACATTAAGATTAGCTAGATACGGGTACAAGGGACCAGATTTAATAAGTTTTCGACTTGGTTAACGCTAAAAAATGTTACACGTCGGGTCTGCTCGGCACCTACTTTTTCCTAAAGTTAGTTTGGCAACCAGTTTTTTTCACCATAAAAACCTCAAGCTTTTCTAGTTGATGAAAACCAAAGAAGCTGAAAACAGAGGCTTATTTAGATTTTTCTAGAATAAATAAAGTTTAACTAGGATTAGACAAATAATGGCAAGGCATGGTAATTAAAAAATAAATAAAATACTGCATATAAGAACACTTTCGCAAATACTAAAACTCAAAATTTCTGACCCAATATTCACTCTTGTGCCAAAACACCTTCTTCTAGTTTTATCAGAAACAAACTTTTTTCGATTGCTTATTGAAGTCCTTTTCACCAAAAAGTCGGATGCGAAAAGTTGTATTAGTTTCAATACATGCCTAACAAATTATCAAACTAATCACACCCTTCTCTGATTTCAAGTGTTCAATGCATGTATCGAAGTAATCACACCCTTCTCTGATTTCAAGTGTTCAAAGCATGTACCTCAAAGTTTGTTTGATTACAGCTTTTATGATCAAACTTTGCTTCTTTTTTTTATTTCAAAGTTGTATAATGTTTAGCTGAACAGTTTTTAAGTTGATCTTATTCACAATTTTGGTCTGAATAAATTAGAAATTTGAAGCTAGTAGCATCCAACTTTTTTCTCAGGTTGAGAAAAACTAGCTTATTTGTGTAAATGCCACAAGCAAATGAAACCTTGGCTCAAGAGTTGATTCATGAAACAAAAATCGAGAAACAAGTGAAGCTCAACTAGAAAAATAGAGCGAAATTCAAACTTACATTAGGAGGAAAGTTTTTGTCCAAAACTTTTTTAGGTGATGGCGAGTCGTTGGTTGAAGGTAGTCGGAACTCATGCATCATCCAATCAGTTTTAAGTCCTTTTGACGCCCTACCCCGGTAAAACACTAAGGATTTTTTCAAACCAATACACTTAGTCCCATCGGAGGAGTAAATTGGTCGGTCTGTTCCTGTGGCTTTCCAAAAACCAGCTCCAGTTACTCGGTTCGGTCTTGCACTGTTCCTGTATTTACGGTCCCTCGGACAGTAAAAATACCACTCTTTCTCCCCCGTAGATGCCAACTCTGGTTAATTTTTTCGAAAAATAGCAAAAAAAGGGGGGAAAAATATAATATGAGAAAATAAAAAGTAGATACATCCCACTTAAAATTTTGAACTTTTTTTAGGTGACTAAAACAAAAAAGCACAACTTAAAAGTCCGAACTCCCAAATACATGACAGCTTTTAAACAAAAAAAGCAGCAAACTTGAACTTAAAACTGATAAGGAAAACAATTTTAGGTGGCTATAAATAGGTTTTCACCTGCCAACATGTAAAATATAGAATAGAAATTTAAGCTAAAACATTACTACTATAGAAATTAAAAATAGAAAAATCCAACTATCATGCTTAAGAAAAAAAAATATTCTTACTTGGAAGATCCCAAGGGTCATATTTGTAGATATCGACTTGCTTGATGAGCTCGATTGGAAGAGCTCTCTGTTGAATCTTCCTTTTCAAGTAGAACCCAACGAGCTCCTCATCTGTCGGATGAAACCTAAACCCGGGTAATATTATATCGTCTATCTTATCGTTCTCAAACTTCTCATGATCCATATGTATCTAACTCCTAACCCGAGCTGTAAAACAGTTCCGTATTAGTAACTATATTTCACAATATCATGACTTGTTTTCAAGCTTTATATGCTTCCTCGAGAGGGGCACGTTTGGTTACGAAGCCTTAACCGACCTTTCTTTATAGAAAAAATAAATTAGAAAAAACACAAGTCAAAGATATAGACTTTGAAGGAAGCTCACTACTCCTCATAAACTGGTTTGGTTTCGATTAAGTCCAAATTTATAATCTCAAGAGACTACAAACTCAGCAGTTTATAGGGGCTGTTTTCAAATTTGAACTGTTTTCACATTTCTTATGGCCCTCATGGCTGCTTCTCCCTTGTATTTTCCTCTAATCAAGACAAACTTACGACGGAATCATGCCAAAAAAATTATTTTTATGTCGCATAATATAATAATCATAGCTGATTAAATTTAAATTTTCTTCAATTAGTATATTCCAAAGAATCAGCTCCAGTTTAAGAAATTTGAGACACACTACAACTTCCTGTGAGACCCCCTTTGGCCTTTAGATTATATCATAGATTTTTTAAGTCCTTGGATCCAAAAATGTACCCTTTTAGATATGAATACGTACTCAGTAATGATATACATATAGAAAATCATGGACAAAACTTTCTAACCCCCATATATTTATATCTAATGCGCGGATCTTTTGCTTAAAATAGATAAACGCATGTGTAAGTGTAAACAAATAGATGTTTGTACAGTTCCTATGTATAATCGTCATTGCATAAATCATTAAGTTCTTTGATACATACCTAGATATAGATAGTATAATTCATTGTGGGGATTTTGAAATAGATTAAGAAACATAAACCTATAGATATAATTCATGTTGGGGACTTTGAAACTACTAATAGATTAAAACAAAGAAACATAAACCTCTCTTTCAGGAATGATGCAATAAACTAACCGACCTAAACATAAATTTGTTAGGTTTTTAAGAACTGGTTTGTTTTTGTATCAATGGAAAAAGAGAGAGAGAGAGAAATATTTGTAATTTTTTTTTATCAGAAGTGATTTTGGCTTTTCATGTCTGGCTTCTTATATTCGTCTTGTTCTTATGTTATGTGAAATTAATATTGGAGCCTAGAAAAATTAAAAATGCTTAATAGTAGCACAATAATTAATTATTTATTTATTTATTATTATTTTTTGGGGAATTTGATAGTAACACTATAATGACCTCTAAATGAACATATATGTCCTTGTGCACAATGAGAATACACTTCCCTGTATTCACATTTGTTTTTTTTATCACCATCCGGTATCCGGAAAACATACTAGACTCCTACTAATCTGTATTAGAGCCAGGCAGGACCATAAAGGACGGTAAATTAACCGAGAAGAGACACTCATTATCTCACCTCAATGCTTAGTGTTTCACTGTATTCACATTGATACATGTAAAAGGACTTACTATGTATCTATAGGATATCGTGTGAGCGACGACATTAGTTCTCTGTCAAATCGATTATTGTTCCACAAAATCACCGTCTATATGTATGTTAAGTCGGTAAATTTACCAAAATTTAAGAAATTATCAGTTGAACAACTTATGGTTGACGGTTGGCCTAATAGCACTTAATCGACTATTTATGTACTGCTTTGCTTGCACCGTCTTTTTTTCTTTAAATCTCAATGAAAAGGAGGAAATTTAACTTACTAAATAATAGGATATGTATATGTCTTTGGGCTTATTTGGTTGTAATTTATAAGCATAAGCTTATTATTTTTTTTGCTTAGGGTTAAAGTATTTGAAAGTTGATATTTTAACATAAATGAGCTGAAAGTTTTAAGTTGAATACATCTAAATTTTTTTTAATCAGAAATAAACTTACTTGGTAACTCCTTGTGTTCATTCTTGTTGCAAATATATGTAATAATTTGAAAAAATGAAATTTTCTTGATCTAACGGATTTAACAAGAAGAGGTGAAAAGGATATGTAGAATCATTGACAAGATTCAGATTGATGGTAAAGTGGGAGGGACTAACAAATTTTTTAACTTTTCATTTGTGGTTGTCATTTTCTGTCTCTCTCCGGGTGAAATTATGGGTATAATCAGACAAAATAAGAAATTATAAAGGAAATCATTGCTATTTTGGGTCATTATAGGAATAAATATTGTACCTTATGTCAATTCTAAGAATATTTAGGGCATAAAAGTGTAAAATTTTAAAATGTAAGGGTAATATAGAGGGTTAGTTATCCATGTGGAAAAAAAATTACAAAATGAGTGGAGAAAATCCGAAGGAAATTATTACAATTTTGGAGTCAATATCGGAACAAATAGCATATTGTTATGTAAAGTTCGGGGGCAAAATGTATAAATTCTAGAAATATAAGGGTATTATAGGGAGTACTATCTACATTGAAAAAATTAACAACATGAGTGGCCCCATAAGTCATTTTACTAGTTTTGCGAAATTAAGCTATTAAGAAAAATAAAAAAAACAAATACAAAGAGCACACAGAGATTTGTTTACATTTATGTATTCTACGAGCTAACGAGCTATTTTGAATCCGTAACCTATGACGATTCGGACTTTCGAGCTCCTTTATTTGAAACTAGACATTTGCTTAAGTTTGCAATTTGTGTCTCCTAGGTTGTGAGCAAGCAATAAACCCATGAATAAATCTTGAGCCAAATACCCAACTAGGGAACTCCAAATTTAGTACTTTTCCCCAAGTTTGGCCCTTATTTGAAACCCTTTTTGACTATTACCATGACTTAGGTTTTGCAAATCAGGTTGGAAAATGGGTCAGAGTTTCATTTTCTTTTTACATTTTTGGCTGCGGTTATTACTACTGTGACAAATTAAGAAATTTTGTTTTTGTCTAGTTGCAAATCCTTTCCTTATTGTTATCCCTTAAAAACCTCAATTGTAGTTAGGTGTTAAATATAATATCAGATCGAGTAATAATAAGATGAAACCCGATTAAATACGCATTCTTTACTTACAAGCCGTTTTCTAAGGGTGAGTTTTACTCGCATGATTGTTGCAATTATAAATTTAACATAGCATCAGAGTGAAAAATACATGTTTGTTTGATTAAAATTAAAAAATATTATTAACTCCTCTCGTTTATGTGTAATTGTTGGAATACTTTCGAAAATTTGATCCGTCAATTTGATAGTTCATTTTTCTTTCCAATCGGCCTTAAAAAAAAAAAAAAAAATTGTCATTTTACCTGAAGGTATGCTTTGTATCGCACTAGTTTTGTAGTATTGGCTCTTTCTTTCCTTTTGTTAGATTATACATGCATATTGTTCATATTATCATATATCATATTAGAGTTTGCACTTAGAAGATGTACTCAAATTCATAGCTTGTTAAATATCACTAATGGCTTAAAAAAACATCTTGGGGCTGTATATACATGTATATGTACTGAATAGTTATATGCATATATGCCCTGGCACATTATGTATATATGAGGTTTTGATGTCGACTAAAATATACGTTTATTTTGTGAAACTTATGGGAGTGTAGAAATGAAACTTCATAGACAAATCCAAAACAGAGACTTCAATAACTATCTAATGACAAATATGCCAATATGATATATAATAATAACCTAAGAGTGCGAACCCTTACAAAACGTAGACATCATTTTTTTTCCCTTTTTTTTATTAGTATTTTTTTTTCAACGCATTAGAGTGCAGCCCACGCGATATTTGTTTGCGTGTATTATAAAGAATTTACAAAAATTAATATTGATTAGGATAATATTTTAAAAAATTTTGGAGAATTTTAAATTCGTAGAAATCAATTCATAAAAATATTTATTTCCTAAAAAATTTTGATTCTTATATAAAATTTTAATAATTTCTATTATGATAAGTTATTTTATATTTATGCCAAGATATATATGTATATATTGGGACTGTGCATAATTTTATAAAAAAAATAATTTTAATAATTTCTATTATATATACTAAGTTGATATATATTTATATAAATTTTATAATTTCCATTATGGTAAGTTTTATTATTTTAAAATTCTAATTTAATGAGATACGTATCAAATAATTGTACTGATAAATGTCACGATGGGAGCGAATATAATTGGAGGGGACAACTTTTATATACATTATAATGCAGCCCGCGCGATGCACAAATTGTATGAATTATGTTATTTTTTGTATCATATTAGTTTTAATTATTTTATAAAATTATTTTTGATATTTTTTTATATGGCATCTAACATTTCTTTATTTTTTTCCATTTATTTATAACTTTATATAATATTATATTTAATTAGATTTATACTGTGATCATGTTTTTACGAAAAATGATGTCTATTTAGGTTAATTTTGGGTATGCAAAAAATAATATCGATTAGGATATACTTTAAAAATTGATGGGGAATCTTAGATTCGTAGAAATTAATTTAAAAAAATATATTTATTTTCTAAAAATATTTTTATTTTTTTATATAATTTTAAAAATCTCTAATCTCTATTATAATAAGTTATCTTATATTTATGCAGAGATATAAAAATTTTAATTTTTAGATATTTATATCATTGTAAGTTGATATATGTATGTATAATTTTAATAATTAATATTGTGGTAAGTTTTATTATTTTAAAATTCTAATTTAATTAAACATGTGTCATACAATTGAACGAACAAATATAGCGATGAGAGCGAATATAGATAGATGGAACAAATTTTATAGTGCAATATTATATAAAGTAAGGTAAGAGGATAAAATATTATGAACTAAGTGACTAGTATTTTGTTAATTCTAGTCTTAATACTTGTATCAAGATATATTATTCACACCTCATCCTCTATGTAACTTTAGCTTTCTCCCAGTACTTGTTCAAAAAACATAAAATATTGGGCAATTATAAAAAACAACCCGAAGATTTTCTTTTTTGTCCGTATCATTCCCAAGATATTAAAAAATCATCAATTTGGTCATTTTGTCACATTTTGGACAAATTTACCCTTATTTTATTCAATATTCCAAGTTGCTTAGGATTAGTAATAAAATCAAATTAATTATCAAAATAAAAAAAAGAATAAAATCAAATAATATTAAAGTTTTACATATAAAATTGAATATGAGAAAAAGTAAAAAATATTAAATAATTACATGGCTAAGTTTAATTTTTCTATAATATCAAAACATAGTATACCATAGATTATGAATTTATTTAGCAATAGTAAATGCATAAAAAAAAATAACGAACTTCCTAAATTAGAATTTTGGTTGCATGATGTGTATATTTAAATTTCTTGAAAGCTAAAAAACTAAATAGAAATAGTATTTTACTTTTATCTTGGTGTTAAGTCCTTTATTCCATGACCATGCTACCTATTTTAGATACTATATTAAGCCATTTACATTTTAATTAAAATTAAAAATTTGGGACTAAATTGATAAAAATTAAAAATTTGGGACTAAATTGATAAAAAGAAAACCTTGGGGTATTTTTGATAATTGCCCTAAAATATTCTTGCATTACAATGAAGTTTTAGTTTATCATATGACAGTTTTGAAGGTTAGATATATTGTCCACAATACATGAATATTTTTGCACCATGAATGAATCGATAGTGCTTCACTGTAGTTTTGTAATTCACTTTGTTCCAAACATTATACCGTAATCAAGCCAACTGAATCGCGCTTTTGTAATCACTTTGTTCCAAACATTATTCATAGGATCTTCGCGAAAGTCCCAATCTTGCTTCGATATAAATTGTATTTTTTGGAAAGTTAAAAATTGATTAATCCAAAAACATTTACAATAAAGTATAAGGCGAACTCTGTTCAGTTAATACTCGCTTCAAAAATAGCTACAACACAACTAGCTAATAGGAATTACATAATCAATAAATATACAAAACTAGACTAGAAATACTAAAAAAAAATACATATTGAAATATGACGGTTTGATTGCAATAGTTGGGTTTGATTGCAGAAAAGGGCAAAAATCCTTATGTGAATTATTTCCCAATAATTATTAGCAGAAGGTAGATATCAGTTTGATTGTGATTTGAGAATTATAAGATTCCCTTTGCAATATCTAAGAAATGTAAGCAAATAGCAAACAGACGGCAAAGGAATAGAGTTGAGCTTAATAAATATATTTTACACGCGAACATATTGAATTATGACGGGACGGTTTAAACAAATTAATTTAAGATATTTTGTGGCTTCGTTTAATTTAGAACCCATTTTAGAAATAGGCCCAAAATCCAAATGTTTTAAACCATAGTCGCCAATCGTAATAGAAAACAAAAGCGGAAAATACATACCGAAAAAATATAGGAAAAAGGAAAAACGTGAATACGATTTTGAATTTTTTCGGAAATGGTTACATAACATGAGAAAGAGGTATGCAAAAGCCATGATTTTTTAATCCGACATTTAGATATGTAAGTATTATAATACTTGTATTTTTATATAAAAAATTCAATACTTAATATGAATAAGATAATAATAAATCAAAATAATAGAAGGAAAAAAATTATTTAATCGTAAAAGTGCTAAAAAATTAATTCTCATAATATCTTTATTAATTTTTATTTATTTTCTTAGGAAACGATAACCAATAAGTTTCCTATAATTTTTCAATCGTTTTCATTTGAGTTTCCCAATCGTTTCCCATAACGTTTTCCAATCGTTTTCTTTGAATTTTATATGTGTATCTCAAATCGTTTCCCAATTATTTCCCGATTGTTTTCTTTGCGTTTTTTTCCTAATTTTTTTTGGCATTTTGTACCTATACCGAAAACGTATTTCCGGAAAATTGTGATTCCCATCTGAAACTCACGTTTACGTTAACTATGGTTTAAACTCTAATTAACTAGATGAGTGACTTCACAAAACTGACCAATTAGAGAGAAAAAAAAATTTAAAACAGAAGTGATGGAAATATTGGATACAAAAGATTATATCACTTAAAATATCATCACTCCTGGTTGAAACTTATAAACTTCAGTTTATCAGTTTTTTTAGTTTAAAAACTAGACATTATTTGACAGGTTACCTTTTAAGTTGAAATCATTTGTTATTTTTTTGTTTAAAAACTGGACAATACTTAAAAGTTGCAACCAAACGAACCCCATAGTTGGGGACCTATTGATGCAAATGAACATAATCGCTTATAAATCGTTCGAGTTCAACTCGTAGCCACTTAGCTAATAACTCAAATAAAATTAATATTTGTTAAGTAAAGGACCCGACTAATTCCAACAATCATGGTTATACATTGGAAAGAGTTTAATTAACAGTTCTTGCAAGTTAAAAGTTGTGTTTGAAGCCTAAATTTAAGAATTTAAGTAGATGTTTTACCAGTGGGCTTTTTATCGCAATGACTTTATGGTTGTCGTACTGTATACTTTTATTATTATTATTATTATTATTATTATTATTATTATTATTATTATTATTATTATTATTTCTTTTCTAAGCATCTAGAATAATGGTAATCCAACAATAAAGACATAATAGTACCCAAAGAGCTCAATCAATATGAATGGTATCTTGCTATACTCTAATTACATTCACACTATTCACATCTAGAAAATTAAAGTTTCGTACAATGTTAATTTTACACTATGATTAACTTCTCCAAAATCAAGCTTCTAAATAAATTAATACTCCGATAAACTTGTAGGTTCCTTTCATTTGCATTGATGTATACTTTTATTGAATAATGCCTAATATTCCAATTGAAACGTCGTTTTCATTAATATGTTAAGTGCAAAATTGATAGGTGATTTATTTTGTTAATGAGATTCGAGTCACCTTGATTGTATTAACTACGAGTGTATGACTTGGCGATGTCTTTCATTTTATTACGATATGTCTACCATGGGTAAGTTTGTGTTATCCGTGTATTCATGGATGTACTTTATTCATTAATAATATATAGGACAATCCTTTTCGTCTCTCTAAAATTTACATGGTATCAAAGCTATTATGATAAGTTTTATTGTTTTAAAATCACAATTTAACTCAGCATTGACTCTGATAACATATTAAATCTCATACACTTCCCATTAATAAGCCTATTGCTGGGAAGAAGATGAGTCATTATATAATTTATATTAACTCAAATAATTCCCGATGTGGGTTAACTTTTAACATTCATTCATATTTGTGGGCAAATCAAATCTAAAGCCTAATAAATGCTTACAAACGGATGAATTCAAATTAATAAACAACCCCTATAAATATGTTTTGAGTTCACGCCTCTAACTTTTAAATTACTCCGGTGATATGGCTGGTTAAAGCATTGAATCTAGTCATCAAATGTTACGATTTTTTTGTAATCGTTACAATATTATTCATATGTTTTAGAGTAAATTAAGTTTAACAACTCTCATTTTGACAACATTTTCACTTTGTGTTTTGTGTTAATGTTGATAAATTACATCGAAAACAGTCAAACTCAACTATCTTTTTTTAACCATTATGTTAATCTTTTTGATTACTTTGTGATCAACCTCACTACGTCTTGCAATCCAATGTTAATCTATTGACATTTAAAATTAATTGCATAATTTGACTATCCATTATTAGCTCAAGTAAAAAATATATATATATTATACAATCAATGATTGTTCCTTGCGCCAAGCATTAGTGTAAAATGAACATGACTTGTAAATGTAGGAAGAGTGAAATATTTATTAGTGAAAAAATATATATTTTTTTATTTTGACACCAATCAAAATGGAAGCAACTGTTGTGAGCCTAAATATGGGCTGCATAATTAGCACATACACAAAAGCACAGCCCATAATTTGGCCCAATTAGTACAGCTTTATTTTTTAGTGTTTTTTTTTTCTTTTTGGACTTAAGAAAATTATCCTTTTCTAAATTTACTGCTAATTACAGCAATGGTCTCATAGTTTCAATTAAAGTTCCGTCTGGTACCGTTGATTCAACTGAATCGGTCAATTTTGTGGATCCCGTATTTATTTTAGGATGAGGATCAGACAGAAACATGCTTAGTCTTAGTAGAGAAAATACACATTTTAAAGTGATACGTAATATAATTAAGAACATCCTTACCATTTTCAATACCAATATTGTTTTTTACACCCACTCGATAGGTGAGGGAGAAACATATTATATTATTTATTATCTTTTATATTTATTCTCATGTGTGGTGAATTACATTACATTATTGATATATTTAACACGCTTCCTAACACGCATAATAATGATTTACATCAATGATTTGACGTAATATCTTAATAATAATAGTAATAATAATAATATACATTTATGATATTACAACTCTCGAAATGGGATCAGTCTAAATCTTCCTAAAAAATCTATCTCGGTCTCACGTATTTATTCCTAAATGTCAAACTCTAATAAGCACCCTCACTATTACAATCACATATTTTGGAGTTCATGATTTTGTTTCCATATATATATTTATTTATTTTTATTTTTATATGGGAACTCCTTTTTTCTTCTAATTTGCAACTTTTTTATTACCTCTATTTTATGTAGGAAAAAAAAAAATAACGTGTCTGCAGCTTATGCTGAAGAGTATGAAGGTAGCAATGGAACAATTGAAGAAGAAATTGCTCAAAAGTTTAGTTTCTTTCAATTATTCTCGTAAACTTAAATTATTTTCATACTATAATCCGAAACTGGCATTTTTGCATAGTGTTAATGAACATGACTTTTTTTTTGTATGTTGAAACTTTAAATAAGGATAATGGTTTATGTACTTCCGCTTTTTATTAACTTGATGCTCCGTTTCTCATTAGAATTCAATGAAACTTGTAGCGTTGGTCAATGTTTTGGCTGCATATATACCCCAAGTTAGGTCATATAAGATATTACAACATCATCGAATATTGATATCAACATTTTAGTTTAGAAATCGTTTTTACGTCTATGAATGGCAAGGTTTACACGATGAAACTTACATCTTTATATATATATATATATATGAATAGCGGCAAAGATTAGCGGCGATTCGAGTCAGTTGGAATTCGACGACAGAGGAAAAGATTATCAGCAGCTATTTGGGGCTTAAACGACGAGGCGGACGAGGCTCTACTGCAGCTATAGATGGGTCTGCTCCCGTAGATGGGTTAAGAACAAAAGAGAGAGAGAGGGGGGGCAACGTGATTGGGAGGAAAGAGATGCTAATTTTGTGATATATCTCAGTCATTCGATTATTTTAGATCTAAATGCCTAAAAAATGTGTGAAATATTTTGTGGTGAATTTTGTACCACGAGGGCTCCCATGTATATATATATATATGCTTTAATTGTTAATGCATAATAATTGTGGGATAGGGTGAATGATAAAAACAATCCACATAGTTAACAAAATATTATATTTACTTCGCCATGGTCCAAAATTGAAGCACTAACAGTCCGAAGAAAAATGTCAAAATTTTGGCCCCCAAGTTTAAAATGTTAACGAACTAAATTTAGGACATTCAAAAATAAATGATTATAAAATGACTAATTTGCCCCAAAATGATTTACAACTGGGATCGCTGATATATTTTTAATCATTTTGGTTATTCTGTAATTAGCTTCGTGGTATATGATTACAATTAAACCAACACCTTAGCACTATAGATTTTTTTAATTACGGAATATTTTATTTGGACAGATATTTTAATCACGGATTATTTTATTTGGCCTCCACTACATTATATGATATCCCAATGCCATATATGGCCACTCAAAAGCTGGTACGTCACGTGTCCTCAATCCGGTATCCTAAGTTAGCACTTAGCATTAATACATTTGTTAATTTATAAAGTTGCAACTAATATGTGGCCCAATAAATTATCGAGAACTTGTCAACACTAGGCCACGTACACACAACCTCTTCCTAATAATGCACGTTTCGTGACAATCGGGACTTGTCTATTCGTTGCTTGTAAATTTATAATTTTTTTAAAAAAAGTTATATAATATTTAGTTAATCAATTTTAAATTAAAAAAATTTTAATTGTTATTTTGATTTAAATAAATTAGACCAATAAGGACTTGTTTATTCGTTGCTTGTGAACTTTTAATTTTCTAACTTATTTTTTCTTAAAACTTGGATAATATTTAGTTGTTTAGTTTTTAAGAAAATTTTAATTATTATTCTGGTCTAAATAATTTAATTCCTTAAAAACTATCCCCAAACCCAAACAAAAATGCAAAATGTATTTGGATCACTGATTTTTGAATCAGCGACTGAGATTAGGTAAATCGGTCCCATACAAAATTTAAAATTAAAAAAATTTATTTAATCTCAATCGTTGATTTAAAAACGAATGGCTGACTAGTACAATATGCTCAGCACTATGTCGGGAGACCCCCTCAATCCATTTTCTCCTTGTGAATCATTAAAAGGTACAATTTGTAAACCCCCAAAAAATGTTCCATGATTAGATTTTGGGATTGGGAAGTGCATAATACTTGACTGATTGCTCAAGAACCATGAGACGAACAGACAGACCGACCAAAAATCAGGTGAAGAATCATGACATATGATCTGTATGAGTCAGAACTAGAGAGAGAGAGAGAGAGAGAGAGAGAGATTTTGCAAGAGAGGTTCTCTTTTTGACGGTCCATAAAATTTTTACGGGGATTTTAATAAGTAATGTGTTACTTTATTCGTTATTGGTAAGCAAATAGAGATAGCATTGGTTGGTGTAAAAGCTACAAGTTGAGAATACTTGTTTAAGATTCCTTTATTAATTTCAACATGACAAATCTCCGACTCTAGATTTAATTTCTTATAATATTAAAAACTTGAGCTTACATGATACTTTAATAGTATTAGCATTATATTATTAGTTTACTATAAATTGGAACACTGACACATGCTAGGATGGAAATTGAACACAAAACTTACTGAGCTTAAGCGCTTAAATTATGAAAGTATTTCAAATCCAAAAAATTAGAAAAATTCCTCTTTGTTTTAGACTCAAATAAGGCTCAAAGAAATAGAACTTTACCAAAAGACTACAAAATTGCAATTTTTTTTGCCAAGAAAAGATGATATGTG
Source organism: Embelia ribes (assembly GCA_001753735.1). Taxonomy (NCBI): domain Eukaryota; kingdom Viridiplantae; phylum Streptophyta; class Magnoliopsida; order Ericales; family Primulaceae; genus Embelia; species Embelia ribes. The sequence continues at coordinate 22,083 of MKEJ01058622.1, forward strand.
CGAAAGATGATGTATCACACCTAACCCATTGCTCACAAAATTTCAATTCCATAAAAAGTTATAAAGAATAACAAAAAATCAATTTTAGTAGCCGTAAAGGTGGAAATCTCCTCCCCCAAAAGAAATAAAATGAAATAAAATAAACCTCTCTCTTTGTCTACAATTAGTTTGTCAAAAGTTTATTCTTCCTGTTAAATCTGTAGTTTGATATAAACATTTATGAACTAGTCTTTCATTTATTGTTTCTTTTTAAGTATGAGTAAGGTGGAGATGCTGATGTATTCTCGTACGGAATGAAATTCTATCCAGTTTGAAGTATCCGGTTTCATTAAATTTCTACAAAATATATTTGTAATTCATTTTTTTCACAAAATAATTATTACGATAAAATTAAGTATTTTGTAATGATTGTTACGGTGTCCTCTAAAATCCATTTGGATAAGTTTTGTACAAAAGAATATTTTGTACATAATACAATACAAAAAAAAATAATAAAAAAAATTCTCCAATTGTTTTTGGAGAACATTGCCCCAATCATTATAAATTATTTAATTTTACTATATTAAATATTTTGTAAAAATAATAAAATAATATTTTTTTAAAAAAAAAAATTGAACAAAAACTGGACAATTAGAACCGGATAGAATTCCATTATATGCGGGCTAGATTTCCGGGAGAAATGGATGCCACGTGGCACGATGGAACTTGAGAACCCCACACGACAGTTAAAAACTGTAACCTAAAGCAGTCTCCCAAATTTATTCGAACAAACCCTAAAATAATATGACGTGTGTGTAAGTATATCTAAATTGCAAAACCTAAAATTTAAAATGAGGCGAATTAGTTTTACAATGAAGTATTGCAAATCCTCTAAATTTGTGAAATCATGGAATTTTCTATCTTCTTTAAAAGTTTAATAGAAAAAGTCTATTTTATTGTCACTAATTATTTTACTACTTTTAACTACTTTTCATACCCGCTGATATGATAAAAAAAAATTATTTAACTTATTAATGCAATATAACTAAAAAATAATCACATTTAAAAATTATTCTTACCATGTCAATAAATAAAAGAATTAGGTAAAAATTTTGGATAGAGTTACATTTATCTTTAACTATATCACTTCCTACCACTGGCGTAGCCCTAAATCTAGGAAAGGTACGATGAACACAATTTTACATGCAGTCGCAAAAAGAAAAAAAAAATAAAAAATCAATCTTTGTTATAATTCCTCGATGTCAATCAGAAAACCTTATTACTGCTAAACCCAGTGCATCTGGTTGCCGCAAAAGTTAGTAAGAAAGGGCAAATGGCGTGGTTTGTGGCTAAGTTCAATGTACGGAGTTATTTCTTTTGTCTTGTCTATGGTTTTTGTAGAAACTCACCCGACCCATTCAACAACCTTTTCTGTAGTCAAGACGATTGCTATACACGGATTATAACAACTAACGCATCTTATTATTTGATCCATACATGTGTTTTAGGTTATAATTACTAGATACATACAATGTCAGAAACTTGAACAACTCAGATCTTCTATAGAAAACACCACATAGCTCGTTTTCGCTTTTAACACGAACTTTGAGTATTGCCTGATATGAATTCTAAATCTTGGTCATGTTTATTTACTTTTGACCCTCTGTCAAAGCCAGCCTTTGCATAATTCTATGGGGCCATGAGGGAACAAAACTCAAGAAAATTTTGGAAGCACCTTGATTTCTGTTTTTGGAACTTTGAAATTTGAAAGTAATATTTTTTATGGAATTTAGTGTCGCATATTTTCGTGTCTTTTGAGATACTTGGCCTTCTCACTCTTGTCATATTCTTCTCATCACCAACAGAGTTAGTAGGTTCTAGAAATTTTTATCATCACACAATCATCATCAAAGAATTTTCTCTCTTTTCATGTGATTTAAATTAATATGCAAATAGTTACCAACCGATTTTCTTGGAATGGTGAAAGTGTAAGTGGTCAAATACAAACATTGAGGTGGATCTTCTGAAAATATTCCGCAAGTAGAGGAAGAAAGTGAATATTTGAACTATAATCAATCATCAACAATTGTCATGAAACTAAGGATTTTAGATAGGTTGCTGCCTTTTCTTTGTGAAATTGGCTAGTACTTGTGGTACCACATTGCACATGAATAAATGTGACAACTCATACAAGCATAAGTTCACAAAAAGATACAATAGTTCTATTCTGAACTCCAGAATATATCCATCCATAAAGAAGCTCAAGCTGGTCTTTCTTAGGCATCTTTCGATGTCTATTTATTTATTTTTATTTTTTTTCATGAACGGATGTTGATGAAAAATATAGGGCTTGTTACGTAGACGAGTGAGTCTGATCAGACACCCGATCTACTCAGTTAGGACTTGGCCTCATTATATATTTTTTAATACGAACATATTTATTCACATTTTTAGAAATCGTCTCTACCCTAATTTCTATTAATGAATAAATGATCATGATAACTCTCACTGACTTGGTGGAATGTCAATACAAATTTAGTAATGAAATTTGTGTAGTTCCTAACATATATATTGTTTAGTTATATGTCTTCTTCATAATATGGCCAACTCGAGCCCTGGATTTGAAAATATGCAACGAGCCAATCCCCAAGATTATTGTCACTAAAAATTAATGACAGAGAAAATGTTTTCACAACCTATTTGTGATAGTTGGCCAAAAGTAACCATTTTGTGACAAATAAGAATATTAAAGCAGATTTTGTCAATAAAACACCCATTAACTTGCAGTAGACATTTCTTGTAAATTTTTATTTTTATTTTTTGATAATCATTTCTTTTAAAACAATAATATAACCTTTTTTCCAATTTAACAGCTATGGATTTTTTAGTCACACCTTCGTTTAGTTTTTGTAAAACCATGATGTTCTTATATCTGGACCTCATGTACTTGAACAAAACATTGTCCCGCTTACTCCTCGAGTATGCTAACTCCCTAAGTAATTTAAAACCGAGAAACTTATCATTTTCTTTTTCATTTTATTTATAGGAAACCCCTATCTTTCAAATAAGAGGATTACATAGTACTAAAACTACTTAATTGATGATACATCTCTTCGTCATTTGCATAAGGCATATTTGAGGTGTTAAAAAGCAAAACCAATGCTACACGGCCGATTGTCCTTGTCTACGTACTCAATGTTAGATATGTAATCACTTGTTATTTATTAGAGAAAGAATAAAAAAAGAGGAAACAAGGTTTTTTAATTTGTAAGAAGCTTAAACATCGCTAAGGCACTAATTGACACCACATGATGTGGTATATACTATGCATCAACATGTAATTAACAAGATTTTTCATTTGAACAACTAACATAAGAAATGAAGATATCATTTTCTGGTACCGAATTAAAGTGTCATTTCTTTAATTTGTGTAGATAAGCTAAAAGATCTTTGGTTCATTAAAGGAAAACCCTAAAACATGGGCAATGATATCCATTATGGGAACCATATTAATCTCATGGAAATGAGGAAACCAAGGAAATCAATGTTCTCTATATTATACACGGTATCAATTATAGTAGAGAATAAATCAGTTCGCTAATATACATGTGCATATATTAGAAAGGCATATATCTGATAGTTATTATTAAGTACACGTATATTTGTGAACTAATTTATCTCTAATTAATTATCCATCAAAGAACTTCATCAGCAGAAAGTACCTAAATTCCCAAAATTCTTGCAGTTTTCTGGCAATATTTATTACCCAGGTGAAAAGAAGGAAGACAAATTATTTGATTACTGAAGAAATGGGTATATAATCATACACGATTGCAAACTAGTTCCTGCAACTTGAAAATGAAATTTGAGTGTTTTGTGATGCAAATTTATGTAATATAATTTTGAGTTCATTCTTAATTGAATGAAGATGAAATGATTGTCTTCCAAGCAAAGAGTACCAAAGAGATTACATACCTCACATACATTGATCATTTCCCAAATTTAAGCTTTCATTTCAAATAACATAGAAGCTACTACAAGCTTGCTAGTCTTACATTCATCATACATTGTAAGACATAAACAAAATAAAATAACCAAATTTAGAACAAAATATTGAAGAAACACAGGTAGGGTTTTCTAATAACCGATTCTTAGAGATCCTTAGCCCACAATCAGGATCGTTACTTAATTTGGCCACTAAAACATTGTTTTTAGAGTAATCCAATCTTGTTTCTCCACTCCTCCCCAGCCCAGCCAAAAGAAAAAAGAAAACAAACCCTACCTTAAGTGTTTTAGGCAATTCCGTTGAGCCAAACACATGCTCCCAATTGCGCGCAATTGATAGAACTGAATCACAGGGGAGTAGTAGTGGAAGAAGAGCTAAACCCGGAAAGATCAGTCCAACTAGCAGAACTAGTATTAGTACCCCAATATTGATGATGATCATTCCCTTGCATCCCCAAGAACTGCCTTGACAAGTTCAAATCTTGATTGTTGTTATTAGGGTTATTTTCCTCCATCTTAACCGAAGCCATTTGAGTACTTAACCCCGAAGACGATATCATATTTTTCGTCCTGATCAAGCCACCTTCATTAACATAGTTCGCAGCCTCTAAATTGATCCCTTGGAATGGGTACGAATTAGAAGCCAAATCTAGCCCAGCCAGTGACGACATCTGCGCTGCCTGTAGTCGCCAGTGTTCCGCCATGTAACCACCGCCAAGTTGATTATTCATTGTGTTAAAATGCATTTGGTCACTTGTTACCACTGACGGTGCAGATATACCACCGTAATTCAGCCCAATCTCACTTGGGTTGAACTCGGTAAGTTGACTCATTGGGGTCATGAACCGCAGTGGGGGGAGCTGCAGCTGCGGCGTCATCCCTAATATGCTTCCCCCGGGGTTCACACTTGTTGAGGTGAGGGACACAGAACTTGTTGAGCCGCTACTATTTTGTCGGTCACCACCACCGCTGACCGGAGATTTGGAGCTGCTGCCACCCCCTTTGCTCCTCTTGTTCCTCCGACAGCCTCCACCTACGGGGACGTTCCTCAGGGCCCCACCACGTGTCCAGTACCTGCGGCAGGTCTTGCAAAAGTGCCTAGGCTGGGAGAGGCTGTAGTTGTTGAAGTAGCAAAACTTGGTGTTGGTTGATTCACACCTAGGGCACTTTAGGGCTGTCTCTGGCAAAGGTATATTGGCCATCCGTGCTCGGTCTGCCATCGATCCGGGCCTGATTGAGCCAGGCCCGCCTGGACCGCCCATGCCATGAAGTGGCGGTGGTGGAAGTTGCGGTGGTTGCGATGCTGGTGGAAGCTGAGGGTTTCCACTGGTTGCGCCACCAATTCCAATTTGAGAATTCAGTTGCTGTGAATTTTCATTCGAAAAAGGAGTACCAAATTAGTAAAGCAAGAATGAAATTTAATAAAGCAAGTAGGAAATATTTGGTATATTCAAGTGGAGCTAGCTAGCAAAGATGGTTGAAAATTATAAGAACAAAGAAATTAAAGTAGGGAATATTTCTCTTTTTTGAAATTGATTTCTTTATTCCCAAAGAAACTAGGTGAACATAAAAACACATAAATAAACAAGAAATTAGAAACCAAAAAAACCTACCTCTTGCCAGTTGGATGGATCAAGATAAGCTTGAATGGAAGAAAAAACCATGGTTATTTTTTTTTTTTATGATCCTCTTCTTTTGTAAAGGTTGATAGGTTCTTAAATTCTAGTGGAGAATCACATCAACATGAGGGAGTGTTGGCTAAGAGAGAGAGGGAGAAAGATAAAGTGGAGAATGAGAATAAGAGGGCTGAAAATAAAAGAGAGTGCTTTATGGTATATATATGAATATTGGTGATGTTTCTCCCTATTTTGTCCATTTTAGTTGTTATTGCTTTTCTAGGGTTTCGTGCGCATAGTCTCTCACTCTTTCTTAACCTTTAAGCTTTCTTCATTTTCTCAAAATCCCCGTAGCCATACATAATATAGCACCGAAAGATTCGAACCATGGTCACTATCATGAACCTCTTACTATAAATATTTATGCCACCGACTCGAACTTTTAGCATAAATGATAATATAACATGGTATCATAACTTGGAAATGAGGAGATCCTCGTTTCCATTCTCTAAAATAACACTTATTTAAACAGATATATCAACCAAAAGGGAAGAAAGAAAGAACTGAGTGGACCAAAAAATAAACAAAATTGCACGTGTTAGACCTCCCTAAAAGTTTGAGTCTCACACACAAGTGAGGGGAGGGGAATGTTCAAGAGTAATATAAAAGAATCAAAGGTAACCATGCTACCAACTCGAACTTTCATTTTAAATGGTAACATAACAATAAATATAACACTGAAACTTTCTTATTTACTCAGTAAGCATCAATCTATAACGTGCCATAATGGTTGATATAAAGTCGCAGAGGTTGATATAGAGGTGGTGCAGTGGGGTGGCTAATTTACATTCAAAATGCATTTTCACCGCTAAATTGGTCTGTTCGATTTCCAATTTAGCTTAAACAGTTATGTAATAGCATTACCTAATTATTACAAATGACATAAAACCATGGTTCCAATCCTCTTACCTTGGGTGGAATTAGGATTTTTGGGTTGGGGGTGGTAAGTAGCATAAAACACATGCTCTTATAGGTTTTTGTACACCTCTAGATCACCACAATCCTTATGGAGGAAACGTAGTCGTTGCCGCTCTCCCATCGCCTCCTCCATTCTCGCTTTGTCATTTATTATTTTGAATTTTGTTTTTTGCTAACAAGGGGAAAGTTTTTGCAAGAGTCACTCAACGATTGTTTTTCTCTTGTTTGTGATAAAAAAATTTAGTTCTTTTTTTTCCATTAAAAAAGAACAAACAAACGCATACAACTGTAAACTTGTAGCTAGATTTTTTACAATAAAATGACAAAAAACTCAAATTAAAAAATGAGCAATCAGATACAACCCAATATAAAAGAAAATCTTGACTGTAAAAGCTAAATTCAATCAAGTCTTCATATATGTGTAAAACGTTATAAGATATGTATATTATATACATATATATGGGTTATTATTTAGTGGTTCTCCTCTTGCATGAAAAAGTAGGGCTGTGTTGGTGTGGTTCCCACCATATATTCTGCTTAATACCAGCACTTACTAGTAACTTTGTTTAGTGTAGATTTGTTAGTTTAGCAACACAAAAATAAACTAAAGTAGGTATGGTATGGCATCGTTAGAGAAAAAGCGAAGTAGTCATATTATGCTTTAGTGTGTGTTGCCAAAGTTTTAGTTTGTGTTGCCAAAAAAACAGTCCAAGAGCATGCTTTAGTGAGTGTTGCCAAAAAAACAGTACAAGAGTGTAAAATATTATATACATTTTTTAATTTCTGATTTTAATACTAGTATATGACTGTTTAAGATCTACTCTGACAAGATTATATACTTAAATAATATAATTACGAGTTTAGAAATAGAGAAAGTATGTTATGGGAAATACCAAGGTGAAAATGGGAAGCAGTGAAATTATAAATGATCGAATAAATAATAGATGATTTACTTCAAAATTAATAAGCTATATTTATAATCTCTCCGTGCATAAATATTAGACACAGTCAAAATATCATATAGGTTACGTTGAAAAATAAAATTTTAAATTTTGAATTATGTATAAAGGACCAATTATATATTTACAATTTTTTTTTCTTATTATTGACTATAATAATTATGTGAGGCAATAGTATAATGCAATTAATTTTTCAATGAATGAATATGCCAACATCTAAAGTGAACAATATTTTTTTTGGACATTTTAAAAAAAATTGTATATATCAATAGTGGTGGGATGAAGTATGGAATTACAAATATAGTTATATGTTCAAAAAAAATGGATTTTTAATAATATTGAAAGTAGTATACTATTATGGAAAAAATATTTAAAAATGATTTATTTTTATTTTTGTTAGTTTCTTAGTAGTAAAGAATCTTGTCGAAAACGAGTTTTTTGCCACGAATTTCGGAAGCGAGAAATTTATTTATCGGAAATGTTTGAACATATATAGACAAAATAATAGTCACACACTAGCCATTCAATATGTCTATCAATCCATTATTTATCACAGTGTTCGTCATTTTATTCCCCACGAGAGAACGAATTCTACTTTTTCTTAGGTTAATTTTATCTCATAGAAATACACACATACTTTTGACCCTTGAGTTTATCAAGAGTTTTATCACAAAGATAACATACCGGGCTCGGAAGCACATCCTCCGAAATACAAATAAAACATAACAAGGCAGGAACACCTAACCCGAGACTATACAAAATACAAATCTTTCTCACAGAAGGACACATACCACGGGGTCCTGACTATGTATTGAGAAATATAATAACTTGAGTCAATGTAACCAAGACTTTATGCATAAAGGTTTTGTGTGAGCGACCTTTCTCTCCCTAAATCTAGCACGAGGCCCGGCAAAAAAAGTTTATTTCGTAAGTTAGTATACCCATTGTGGTATTCCATTTAGGTTAGAAATTTTAGGTACTAGTCACGGACCCAAAATTTTTCCAATGGATCAAGCCACAAAGCATCGGTATATTTTCGGATACGTATTCGCTCCATAAAATTTTTAAAACTCAATAATATCGTCATCATTTAGATACTTCATACCTCATGTATGTGAAGTCATAAACTACTCGTACTCAAGCCTCGTAAGTTTATCTCAGAATTTGGGTACCCATCGTGACCCAAGATTTTACAAATGATCAAAATTATCAATTAATCCTATAAAAATCGATAATTTATACAACATATCTATTCCTTGTCTTTCTCATGTCATGCATAAACAGCATCTCTTTGTTTTACATACTCATATCACAATTCTTAACAAAATAAAGACAAATTCTAATCAAATAAGTACGCCTCCATACGTATCTTTCAAGTTACTTATAATTTTTTTTTTTAATTAAGATTTCAGTTCCATCGATTGGTACATAGTATACATAAACTAGTAATTAACATAGCAAGCCACATCTTCTGTCTTATTATTATCCTTCTATCTATTTCTTTATATTTCTAACATTTATCATGCTTAGGGAAAACTAAAGTATACCTTAGTATCATCGTACTTCTTAAATTATTATCCAGGATCAGCAAATCATCAATTCATTTCATATGAATTATGCGCACCATATAGCATAACATACAAATTACTATTTCTCCAAATTTTAGTTTTCAAGTTACTTAACTAAGACCTAAATTCATTAACCAAATTCATGTATTTCATCATTTAATCTCATCAATCTAACTGCTCGACCAAAATGATCCTCAATTAGTGATTCTAACCCTTTACCTTAATCATTATTCTATGTCAAGGTTTTCTAAATCGCATCATATGTATCATTTAAACAACTACTTTTTTTATACCTATATGTGCATGTGTACACACCCAATCGATACGTTTACTTGTTATTTTCGTTATCCAAAAATTTAGCAATGGCTCCCTATATTTCACAATTTCTTAAATACTTCATATTCCATATTTTTCTAAAATTCTAATATTCTAATTTATTTTTGGCAAATAAGCAAATATTAATACCCCCAATATTTTAAAAATGTTCCTCTAACAAAAGTCGAATGTAAAATTTCCTTTGTATTTAAAATTTCAATTTTTCCAATAGAAATTTCTAAACTATGCATCGATTAAGAAACTTAACACTTATATTTTAGATAAACCTACAAATGCTTGATGATTTATAATAACTCTCGTTTAAGCATAGAAACTACATATCACAAATTTCATATTTACCCATATTTCTTGATACTTTCTAAAAAAATTCAAAATGGTAAAATTGATATTTTCTTAAGTAATATCATTTCAACTTGTCACAGATTTCTCAAGGTACACATACAAATAAATTTTCTGATTTAATAGAGACAAAAACCACACAAAGCAAATAAAACACCCAATGTAACCAAAATATTTAAAGGGCGCCAAATTTATTGAAAGTATATTCTAGCTATACCTTAATATTTCACGATTAGACTCAGAAAAATCTGTTTTTGGTCAATACATGGTTGTCCTCGGAGGTTCTAAGTCAAAAGTTCGCCGTATTCCAAGAGAAACTAGATGAAAACAGATATTTGTCTCTAATAAACTCAAATATGGAGCGAATTCCTTATACATGTAAGATTGGATTAAGAAGTTTCATAATTCAGTCCAAAAATTGTAGTAGAATACTCACCGAGAGGCGTAGAGGGTGTCTCAGCTTCGATGTAGGTTCAGTTGGGCTCGGGAAAGGCTAGGAGTGTACATGGACACCTCTGAAATGAGGTGTACATCAGTGTAAGATAGTGCTGAAATTATGCTTAATACGCAGGTGTTTATGTTTGGACAATTGTCAGGTTGCATAGAAGATTTTTGGCCTGTGCAGTGCTGTCGACAATGGACTTCTAGACTGTTGACAGTGCGCCCCTGTCGACCGTGGGGCTGAGCACTGTCGATAGTCATTATGTCTTCAACTTGTTTTCTCTCAAGTTTCTTTAATGGGCTTTACATATATATTTGCTTATGGTATTGATTTGAACAGCTAATGTAAATGAAAAAACATATTGATTTTGTCATCACATGTATACTTTTGCTCTCGGTCGAGAACAATAAGGGGAAACAATTTTTCTTTTTAGAATATGTGTTTTACAATAAGGGGAAACAATTTTACTTTTTAGAATATATGTTTTACGTAAGCTAATTATGCAATATACGGCGACATAGAATCATAAATAATAATTGACATATTGCATCAGATCAATAATACCATGTGGTATGGCATGTTGAGCTAAACTTTGCGTAGCTTTTGCTTGTCTCTTATATTCAACTAGTTTTAAAGTAAAGCTCTAGCTTAAACAAAAAAAAGATCAAGCCGAGCTGTTAACGAGCATCACTCTAGCTACCTCAAGCTAACTATGTAAACCTATAATCAACATGAGCATTCGCGAGCTTTCCACGCGTCTTTTACTAAACAAGGCTAAAAATCAAGTGCGAGTCTTTTGTTAAACAAGATCTAACATTATTTGTTTAGGGGACAACTGATAGCACTTGAGTTAAGCTGTTGATAGTACACTAAGCAACTCGCAAGCTGCTCATGAGCGACTTTGTTTCCGTAACAGTTACGCGTGTAATACAGACTCGTAGTGGGATTCCTCAATTTTGGTACTAGAAAGAGCCAAGTTTCCCACACCACCGTCGTATAGAGTTTCTTTTTTTGTTTGTTTGTTTCACAACAACGAGCTTAGATACAAAATATGTGTCAAGAATATGGGGAACACAATATATATACATATGCATAATTTATCCAATGTCCACCAGCGTAAAAAATTCTAAAACTGGTAAGTAAGTAGGGAAATTAAATTCATTCGGAAAATAAGTCATTTGGGCTATCTTATTTTTCTAAGGATAGAATTTGTAAAACCAATATTTGGGCCAGAAGATGTACAATATGGTTCAGCCAGCTACTTGGCCCAATAAAAATTAAAACAAAAAGGGAAAGTAATATTCCAATATGCTCATTAGGTCTTTCATATAGGCAAGTTGAACCTTTCTTTGCCTTGCTATAGCTCACAGTCATTATGATGAACTAATTCACCAAATTTATTTGCCAAATTTTGTTTTATTCTTGTACGTTAATTACGTGTATATCAGCACTCTAAATAATATTATGCATGAAATCTGACTCCTTCGGGATATATTAGCACTTTGTTAATTTCGGTTGAAATAGTCGGAAATTATTAGCGCGTAGCAAAGAGACCGGTGAATTAAACCTAAAAACATGAGCTGTATTAGATTAAACTTTCCGGTTCACCGAAAGAAACGGATGGAGTTGATCTACATTTTCTTCGAGATAAACAAACTCAATAGAGTTCACCCTTGTAATGTCTATTTAATGTATTACTTACTTTTGAAGGCTCGCCGTTTCCATTTCAGATCTCGGATCTCAGTATACTTTGTTTTTTTGCTTCTACAAAGCTAAAGCGAAAATGCAATTTCGATGGTTGCTTGTTTAATAATTTTTTTATTTTATTTTTTATGGTTGTGCTATAATTAAATTTATAATATTGGATTGCATAATAGTCATCCGTTTATTCGATCCGACAATGCAAATTTAAAGACCGGAAACCGCTATTAAGTCCCACAATGCCCTTTTTTCGGCAAAGGATGGTTAAAGAACATAGTTGCTAGGAAATTCGGTCAGAACTGGAACTCCCGGAAACTATTTCGGCACGGAAACTAAAAAATTTCTTTCATAATAGAAAACTTACAGAAATAAAAAATATATTATATTAAGTAATTGTTTCTATAATAATAATACTATTCATAATATTACTAAAACCATTTTATTCCAATATGCATAACTAATTTTGTAATTACACAGTTTATTAAATATACCTAAACATTTTGAAGTTGAATAAATTATTTATATAATTATTTGTGATATTGTCACTTCCCATTTTCCCTATATTTTAAAGGCAATGCTTCCTTTTCTTATTGCGTGTCTCGTTTTTATTTTTCTATATGGTAGGCTATGCTGAAGAACATATTTTTCACACGTTAAAACTGCTTTAGCTACAATTCTACAACACTAAAACCTGACAATCAATTGTGCGCAGGGGACGGGAGTCCAGCCGAACTCGGCAAAGGTTCGACTATGACCGAAAGTTCTCCGGAACTCGGCAAAGAGACCACCACATGTGTCACCAGAGGCATAATACATGTGCGACAAAGAGGGCAGTTGGGATGCGAGTTGAGCCACATGTCGATACACGCAACATGAAACATGTGTGCACAGTCTTGCAGTATCCTGACTTCTTCGCCTTCCGTAAAATCACTCAAGCACACTGGACATGTTCCTTCTTTACACTCGTCGTTATGTATGTACACGTTTAGTAATTGAGTCGAGTTACAGTTACCAGTGCTAGAAGTGGATATCTCTTGATTGGGTTGGGCCACTTGGGTCTGGACCGGTGGGCGTGCTCGTCTGCGGCTGCACCAGCCCATGGCTACACAATGGAATGCAGCCACTATGGTCGCACCACATAGTATTCCGAAGAGGCCGAGGAGGAGTGGGCTGAAATCATACTTTCGGTGTAGTCCTTCACTCATAGTTTATAGAAGGGGATAAAAAGGTTAAAATTTGAGGATGCCTAACTTGAGTTGGGGCTTGTGTTATGTGTTATATACGTGTATATTTTTATATAATAATAAAATAGAAAGATCAGAGGCTTTTTTTTTATTATTGAATTATTTAACGTGGATGGCACGCTTCAACAGTACATTTTTGTGCACAAGTACATGTATTGATTTGTATTTTGGAGTCACTAGCACGTAATATCTCATGCTTTCTTATATTCATTAAGTTGTGATTAACGTCACATCGATAAAGAAAAGACAATCACTATTCCAAAATAGTGGGCAAATGTAGGATTTAATGTGCTATTTGAGTCTAAATTATGCGTTCTTTGACAGCGGCACGATTTAGATTATCAGAAATGTAAATAGTTGACGTCACTTGTTTATTGTTTGGAACTTCCAAGTTTCATTTTAATAGAATTCTTTTTTCTCTATGTTTCTAATTTCTTTGTTATTTCCTCTTGCAAGTTATACCAATTTACTTATCAAATAATATTTTCCATTATTACATAAATAACAATTAGAAAATAAAAAATCACATTACATTGTTATTTAATACGTCGTATGTGGTGTGATGGTAACACATAATATTAATTTTTGGTGTTTTTATTTTTTTGGGTTTTGATTAGAAAAGTAAAGGTTCATACCTGTGGACTAGAATGTATGTGTACACTATCGGATCGGATCTATTTCACCTCTTATCTAGAATTGATTTGATCCTTTTGGTAGGCTTCACTTCTGTTCCTTTCTTCCATTGTTAATATTTGTTTTCCGGATTCTTTGAATATGTCCGGAATCACTGTCCGTTTGGTACTACAATTGATTTTTTCAAGTGATTTGATCTTAAATGAGCAACAAAATTATCCGTATTATTTACTAAAACTGGACAATAAGCTCAACAGGAACAAAATCCTCAAAAATAAAATAAAATAAATAAATACTTTTTATTGTATAAATTTTTTAACTACAATGATTAGATAACACTTAAACTTATTATGTACCTAAGAGATGAGTCAAAAGATTTATTAGAATGTCAGTTAACGTGTGAAATTTATATGATGCAAGTCGTCTATAATTATAAGAAATTCAAATAGTGGCATTGTTTAAGTTTATTATTTAAACGTACGTGTGTAATTTATACGCCTAGTAAAAAATTAATTTTTTATAATTAAGATTCAAATTTTGTTGATGCAGAAAGGCGGAGCCAGGGTTCCAACGCGTGAAAGTAGCATTGTTGTGTGATATCCATACATACATAGTACATACCCGTACAAACGTGCAATGAAAAAATTAATAATTTATGAATAAATATTATACTTTTAAAAAAGGCTTGTATTTTCTGCTCTTTCATTAAATTCATATACAATTCATATTACTATGTGTAATCTTTATTTTCTATTCTGAATTTTACATATTTGTATACCAGTTGGTGGCTGTGGATGTATATTGAACATTTATACCAGAGGTTTTTGTTGGAGTTAAATTTGAGTGATTGTTATCAAATACCGTTTAGTTCTAAATCAATATATTATTGAGGCTTCAGGTCTCAGCATTCTCATCGTACAATTCTAGCTATTTACTTATATTTAGCAATTTTAGGGCTTCGTGTGTGTTGTGTGCGAGGGGTACAATTTCTTTTTGGTTAAAATGTTTGTGCGTGTGTATGTCTATATATATATATATTGCGAGGTCCAAGAGGATATAATATACGCTTATATATATATATATATATGTATGTATGTATGTATGTATGTATGTATATTGGTTCTGTGAAGGACATGTGTGCAACCAACATCCACCCAGTCGAAATATCTCATCTGCCACCATCGGGTGTAACGTCTCGAAAAATTCGACTAATTTTTTTTTCATTAATAATAATATTATGTGTTGCTTTATAATTTTATTATTGCGTTGTATATGCGTTGACCTAGTGTAGTGGCATAATGTGTTGTGCAAAGTTGCATAGTGTAGGGTTAAGTATTGGAAAGCGTTTGGTGTTGGCGTTGAGATGCATTAGAATTAGTGCCGTAACATTTGATGTTGAAAACAAATTTTTTGTTCGACGCCTATCCGACGGTCGGATAGGGTGTTGGACCTTTGCTAAAAAATTATGGGGGGTTCAACCTACGTCCGATGGGTTGTCCGATGGTTGTCCGATGGGTTGTCTGATAGCCATCCACCTGCAGACACACCTCAGTACTGCGAGTTGGGCCCTATTGTTTTATTACATTGAATGAGAGCCACATCTTTTTCATTTCCCATTTTGGCCGAAAATATGTTAGAGCGGGAAGGTGTGGAGATTTTCATAGTGCCAATCTTCTTCTTAAAATATCATCTGGGTCTATTGGTTGTCTTCACATAAAAAGCGGATATTCGGATTGCCCATTGCATAAACTTTAATTTGACGTAAGTTTTTCTATCTATCTCTGTCGCACCCCAAATTCCCATAAACCCGGGAACGTGAGTTTTTGTAAAA
>MKEJ01058626.1:0-10848 GCA_001753735.1 Embelia ribes
GGGCACTGCTATAAGAGTTGAGGTAAGACATATGGATCTTCAACGCATGGTCAATACTCGTCCTCCTAGGCCTTCCGACAAACCTTCAAGTTCTTGACCCGCATCTGAGGCTGGAGTATTTGTAGGCAATCGCGGTGGTGGTAGTGGTGTGTAGGTATGGGTTAATTATGGGTAATAGGCCCTACAATAATTAATGTATATTATTAGTATGCTGTTGTATGTTAGTGTGCAGGTTTGTAAGATGTATTGATGTGCTTTCGCATATAAATTTGGATGGCCTATATGCGAATAAAAATTTGTATAAGATTAAGTATGATTATTGTAAGTAAGATGGCATAATAGTGAAATATGTAGCGTATTGGCATATGTGTAAGTCGGTAATATTTATTGGCAAATGTAAGTTGGTGATTTTGAAATATGAGGCGTTTTGTGATAAATTTGGAATTTCTATAAAAATTAAATTTCAGATTTGGTGGGCTATTGTTTGAAAACTAAAATTGGTGCACTCTTCATTTAAGTATCACATGAGTCTCTCACTGGACTCAGGGTGTGGAAGGGCATCCATATGCAAATCTTTATGTATGAAGTTTCGGGTTATGAATTCCCAAATTGGCATAAAGCATTTTTTGACATAATATTACACTCGGGATATGAGTCATTTGAGTAAATGTTATGAGATGTATGGAATTTTATGTCATTGTGTGTTGTACTTTTATATACTTTAATTAACGTAGTGAATATTATTCATCAACTAATCCCTTCTGCTTGTTGTTTATCAACTGACAGATAAGGGAAAGGAAGCAACTAATGCATGAGAAGTTAGAGGATGAAGTAGCAGGCGGAACAGCTCCCCTTCAAAGCTTAAGTTGGGTCGTCAGCATAATTGTTATAAGATTGTGTATTAAGAACATATTTTGTATAATAATGAGCCTTTTTTCATAAAGTAGTTTATGCATTTGAAGGCTTACTTTCTTTCTTTCACTAGACTACTTATATTATGTAAATATATTATTACTGTTGTTTTGCATTATGCATATGTACAATCTGCATTATGGGTAGCTTTGAGCTTAGGCATCAAATAAAATAATGTTTTCTTAAACATCTCACATGCCCGCCTCGGATTCCAGGGCGTGACATATTTTATAATGTCCTGGAAATTTTGGATAAATTTTTCGTATTTATAATAATATTATTATTGCATTATTAAAGACGGAAGTGCATCAAGTATTGAAAAATGAAGTAAGAAGTGTACGAAGTATATACGAGGTATTGAAGTATTACCGAAGGAAATATATGAGGATATTATGTGATTTTAGAAGTATTGTAATAAGTAGAGATGTATGTTAATTTAGAACATAGTATGAAGTTGAAGTTTAGTAATATTTTGATGATAAACGAGGTACCGAGACCTTATGAGAATTTGTATGAATGTGGAAGTATTTTATTATGACTCTAGGATATGTATTTTAAGTGCCTAGTATGTATAGAATAAAGTTTGAAGTCGAAAGGTGAAGTTTGGAGTCAAATAAAGTATTTTTATCAGTGCTGAACTGAGGCTTTGACAATCTTAAAGAGCCATCCGAATGGTAGCTGAGTGCTATACAAACGACAGAGCCATTCAAATGGTATAGTTGGGGACATAACCGAATACTTAGAAACAAATTTTTAGGCAATGGAGAGGCTTATTTTACACAACATAAAAATAGAAGAGAGAGAAGAGAGAGAGAGCCACAGAATATTTTGAAGAAGAAGGCCTTAAATCATCTAGCTTCCAGAGCCTAATCTAAATTCTAAGGTTAGATTCATGACCATCATAACATAAAGCTCATTTTGAGGTAAGCCATCAACTCTCTCTTGTTCATTCACTATACTTAGGTTTCTGTGCCTAGTTGGTACGTGAAAGTGAAGTTGATTTTCTTTAATTGTATGATGAGTAGACCGTCTTTGAATATAGGTTCAAGGTGATTCGAACACTATTGATAGATCAAATCAAAGAAGGAAGGAGAAAGAGAAATTGAGGCTTTCCAAAGATTAGCTCATGGAAGTTAATTGAAACCGTCGTAGGTACGAGTAGTATATAGAATAATAATGTATGCTTGAGTTTATATGTAATTTTATGAAGTTAGGGTTTGAAGTTGTATGTATTTAATTGAACTGGCATGAAGTTAATTGAAGTCGTATGAAGTTGAATTGTAGTTGTATGAAGCTATTGGAAGATTTAATGGTAGTCATTTGAAGTTAAGGTATATGAAGTATATGCAATATAGTATGTAGTATCTGAAGTATGGCACGAAGTAAAATAGAGATGAATAAGTTAGTTGCTTGAAGTAAATGTATGAAGTATGAAGTAGGATCCATGAAAAAAAATAGAGATGTATGACTAATAGCTTGAAGTTTATTATATGAAGCATGAAGTAAGGTTTGAAGTTGTATGAATTATTTAGTCATATGAGTTGGCATTTCATTCATCGAAGTGGCATATGCATGATTTAAAGAAAATGATATTTTTATCATGCATGAAGTTGAATTTGATTTATTCAAAGTATGAAAATGAAATTTTCAAAAGAAGTAAATAAGGAAGAAAAATGAAGTATTTACAAAGGAGCGAGGTTCAATTTTAATTAGTGAGGACGAACTTTCATTAATGTATGAAGTAACAAAATATATGAAGTTTTATGAAGTTTACAAAGATTATGAATTTTCTGATGTTTTTAAAAAGTTTATGAAGTGAAGTTAAAATTGAAGTTTTAAACATGAATATGTTTTGAAGGAAGTCACATTGCATTTATGGGAATTGAGTAATTTTCTATTTCTTTTTTAGATAATGTCGAAACTTCACGAAGTTTTTGAAGAAAGTAAGGAGAGGGCTCGACGCCCTACCGTGAAGCCGGAAAACCAATTTCTTGTAAATATTTCATGGACGGAATGATTTGTGGAGGGTTCACGAAGGAACCTAATTACTAAATTTCTCATAAATATTTCACGAATGGAATGATTTGTGGAGGGGTTAGGAAGGAACCTATTTTCGAAGAAAAGAAGTTTAGATATTAGTCCCAATTTATTTTATTTTGTAGTTGAAGTCTAGAAATTGAAGTCGAAGTCGAAGTTGAAATCATATGTATTGCATTAAAATTGTATGGCATTCATACATACATGTGGCATATTTACACATTTGGCATTGCATAGCATCACATGTATCATATTATTGCATATACTAACTCTTGCACTTTTCTCGTTTTCCACATTGTACAATAATGATATTGTAGGTGCGGAGGATAGTCAAAGGAAACCCTATAATGGATATACATACGTTTTGAAGATATAATGTATCTTATTTTGGTAGCGGCCACATTCATGTATTTATTATTGCCTAGATGTAATGTAGTTGAGTATTAGAAGTTGTATTATTATTGAAGTTTATGAAGTTGTAATATTTGAAGAATTAGAGGTTGTATATTTTTTATTACACCTTGTTGTGGCTCTTGAGTGTTCAAACTAGAATAAAGATGTAATATACTCTTTTAATTTCATGATGTATTTATAAGATTTTATTTGTTGAAGCATGTAGCTTATTGATATTATAAACTTGGTATTTATCTATAAATTGATATAAAAGCCATATGCATTCTATTTATGATTTATAACACATTCTGATAAAGGATGAATGTATACTGTATAATATGAAGTAAAAGGACGCAAAGCAGACATAAATTCTAAATTTTATTTTCTTTCTTCAAAATTATTTTATTTTTCTTTTCCTTTTCTTAAAAAGGGAATAGGATCACGACCCTGGATTTGTGAAAATTCGAGGCTCGACTTATTTCGACCACGACAAGACATGACATCCAATATTTTGTAATGTCCCAGAAATTCCATAGAAATATTTTCATTTTATTTGTCGTTGCATTAGAGTGTGCTTCGTGGTGTTATATATATACGTATGTGGTGAAAACGTATATTGAGGTGTAGTGGTGGTGTTTAATTTATGCATTTTAGTTGCATGGTCATCTTTTCACTGTGACATTTATTGCCGCTTCGACTTGCCTGGTTAGGTCGCAAGGGTCAAAGGGGAGCCGCCCCTTGCAGGGTGCGGGGCAATGCCCTAGTAGAAAATTTTGTTAGTTGGTTGTTAGTGGGAAAGTTATGTTATGGCCAGTGTGCTAGTATACTGAGAGTGGTGTACTGGTACACAGACCCCTTTATTAGTTTGGAGCATACTTGAAGTCATCACACCAAAGGGTGTAATGGTACTCAGAGGTGTATCGGTACACCAGGAAGGTGTACTTTTATACCAGATTAATGATAAGAGAGCACACCAAGGGGTGTACCAGTATACCAAATTAGTGTATCGTTACACCCAGTTGTTAGCTTGGACTCAGGGCATAGTAGAGGCCGGCACACCAAGTGGTATACCGGTACTCAGCGGTGTACTGTTACACCAAACTGGTGTACTGGTACACTCAATCATAGTTAGAAAGTTGTAGATCCCATTACTTTTTAACTTTATAACCCTCATTCTCTCACCACTTTTCTTTATTCTGAAAAGTTAAAAGTGTATGTGTGTGTGTGTGAGAGAAAGAGAGAGAGAGAAAGAGACTCCTTTAATATCAAACCCTAAAAGTTTTGATTTCATCTAGCTAAAGAGCTCATCTTGGATTGAGAGTTAGAGATTTCTCATCCTTGAAGCAAGGTGCATCTTTTGACGTAAGTTTCGTCTATCATCTCTCTCGTTAATTTATCTTGGTTTCCGTGCACCTTTCGCACGTGAGAAATAAACTTAATATTCTTGATCCTTATAGCGTGTGGATCATTTCTAGGTCTAGGCACGAGGTGATTCGAGTTCGTCTACTAGATCAAATCGGAGGGCTTAGTAGAGACAAATTTGGGGCTTTTTGCCAAGACTTTGCTGGGGGACTTCTAGCACTATTAAAGGTACGGTAGTCAACGAAGCTAATATAAATTGGACGACTTTGTCCATATGTATATGCTATGATTTATGGAGGTGATATGAGATGAGACTATGTATGAATTAGTGAAAATTGAAATGTGGAGATGTTATATACTGTGATGATTACATGTATGTTATGAGTAAATAGAATATGTGGATATGGTATATAATGAGGTGAATGTATGATTATCGAGTTGGTGAATTTAATGTGATTGATGGCATATTAATTATATGAGTGGATGCTAGTTAATTATTATGATTACTCGTAGTTGTAACTTCATAATAATTAAATTGTTATGTTTATGAGGATGAGGTGACTTATGCGTATATGATTATATGTGGTGACCATAGTATGTACATTTAATACATTATGAATTACATAATTATATATGGTGGCTATAACATATTAATTCATTATCAAATGCATTACATTACATTCATGTTGAGGAATGTGTAAAATTGGTGTTAAAACGTAGTGAATTTTTGAAAGAAATACGGGCGTGGGTATATTCTTTCAAATGGGACTTTTTTTTATAAAAATTAAGTAAAAAGGCCATTCAGCCTCACCGTAAAAAGCAGAAAACTAGATCTAGGATTTACCATTAATCGGTCTACGAGTGAGCAGTGAATAATGAAGACTTTGATTAGACCACAAAGGTACTTAGCTAATCTTCGTATTTTATACATGGATGTTTATTTTCTATAAAATCATACAAAGAGGTCATTCAGCCTCACTGTGAAATGCGAAAAACCAGATCTGAGATATTACCATTAATCGGCCGAAGAGTGGACGATAATTAATGAAGACTTTGATTAGACCACGGAGATGCTTGACTAATCTTTGTATTTTATACGTTGTGTTTATAGTCCCAAAATATGTAGTATGCGTGTGTGGTTTGTGATATGTGATGCATGTATGCGTATGTGTGGGCGGGGGTTGACAAGCATCATCATACTTTTATTTATGCTCATGACATTCATACATATGTGGATGTGTTGTTCATTCAAGTACATATAGCCTAGTCTCTCTTTTATAGTAAAGTTACTTGACTAACGTACATTCTTTATTTTTGTTTATATACACATGTGATATTATAGGTACGGAGATGGGTCCAGAGCAGAGGGAGAGGCCATGAGATCTGATGTACATATTTTTGGATGCACATGATAGTGCATTTATTTTATATACTTTTATTTTGAGTTGTGATGTTCTCTGATTAGCAGGGGTTGTGTATAAAGTATAGGTATGTTCTAGCTCTTGTATGAGGTATAGAACATACTTATACATTCTTTATTATTATTTTGGCTAAACTGTCGGCTTGTAATGTATATTGTAAACAGGTGATGTATTGGTATCAGATAGAAGTTGTATATTTTGGCCATATCATTTATATTATGTCAGGATTATTAATGGTTGTTGTTGATGAGATATGATAGGATAGCGGATTGTACTATTTATATCATTTCATCACATCCCCGGGGTCGTAGATTTTGGGGCATAACATATTCCATTATTCATCTTACATTCATGTATTTATTTAAATTTTTAACAAGTAATAACCAAGTATTTTTTGCCAAACATAGAATCTTGTCTGAACGACTTGCATCTTGTCCGGGAGAGTTAGTACTTCGTCCCATTTAACTGCCTATCTCGTCCAGACAAAACCCCTTTATCTCAAACAAAAACTATTTTTGCAAAACCTTCACCAAAATATGACAAATTCCCATTCAAACTCGACCAAGCACCTTAATAGCTTCTACAATTAAACAATAAACACGATCGAACAAACAAAACATCGAGTTTATTTACAATTGAATTTCGAATCCGCAACGTATGTTAGACAATTGCACGAATTCTTTTGGAGAGTTTTGATAACAATTATAGAATGCACTGCTAGGGAAGACACCAACTACGAATAGAATCCTCACCACGGCGAGAACGACGAGAAGGACTCGAATTTGTCCTTAGATAATCGAGCGAAGCATTTTCTCTCTCGGATTTGGTAGGTTTTCCTCAAAGAAACCTTATCCCATTCTGTCTCTCTCTCTCTATGTGAACAATAAAATAAAATGTGGGTGTTAATATTGGGGACTTAACCTTTAGTTGTATTTCCAATAATATTACTAACATAATCCTCATCATTTATAGGGCTTTACATTAATCTATTATGGTAACAGTTTCAAATAAAATGATATAATTTTTAAAATTTTGTTCTTTAAGAAGTTTAGGTTAGAATTCTATTACGATAGGTTTTATTAGTTGTGATTTTTTATAAAAGAATTTTATAAGATTTTTTATTTTAATTTTTCTTATTCTTTATTATATGATTTATTCATACTATAATAATATTTTTAAGGAGAAAAATAATATTTATTAGGTTAATTTTAATTTTGGTGGGGATTTTGTTATGATAATATTTCTAAAAAGATAATAGTAATTATATAATATTTTCAAGATTTGATTAGATTTTGTGTGCAGATGTAAAGTTAGTGAAAATATAATATTTTTTTTCCAAGACTTTGACTGCTAAATTTATGAGATCGTATGTTAAAAGACTATGTGATCACTTACCAAAAAATTAAGTAACCATTTATCAAAAATTATGAAACCACATATCGCGATTAGAGCAAAAGTAGTCAAGTTTCAAATTTTATATGGGACAAGGTACCTTGTTTTTAAGCCAAGGAGGACATAAGTTAGACTATAAAATGTGGTCCACTTACAATTTTGATGCTTACATTGCCTTTCCCCTCTCCCCAAAAACAATTGGCGTGGAGATTTTGTTTTGTGAGAAGGGTTTGTTTGGATGTAGCTTAATCATAGAAGTTATTTTTTTTTTTTTTCAAATTAAAAGAAAAGCTAGATATGAACAGTATAAGATTAAAAAATTACCAATTAAAAATATATAAGCTTTTAACCCAAAACAAAAAGAAGACTAAACATTCTAGTTGAAAAACACAATTGAACAAGCCCTAACTGAGTACATTGACCACATATTAGATCAACTATTTCATACAAATATCTTCATTTTTGCAGAATGTGTTGCATGATTGGAGTGACGACGACTGTATAAAAATTTTGAAAAATTGCCGTGAATCAATACCAGAAGACAATGGAAAACTTATTATTGTCGAGATAGTACTAAGCTCAGAAACAAACGACATGTTTGATATTGGATTGGTGTCCGATTTACTAATGATGGCATACCATAAAGGGGGAAAGGAAAGGAACGAGCAAGAATGGAAAGCATTGTTGGACGAGGCAGGTTTCACGCGCACTAATATCATCAAACTGCCTTTGCTTTCTATTATTGAAGCATATCCGTATTGATCAATCATGCATTGCCCACGCACACAAAGTGATCTTAGTCATCAATCATCACTTTTCTTTCTAAGAATTAGATCACTGAGAAGCAATATCTTGCCATCAATAGTGACGCTATACTGATTTAAGAAACATGTTGTTGCAAAATAAATTTAGTGTTGAACCATACTAATAATGAGATGGCAAAATAATATTACTATGTTAGTGTGATTTATGATCAATGTAGATATTTTTATTTGTATTTTCATGTCAACGTTTGTAACAATGTAATGGATGAATAAATAAATGGTGCGGCATATTGGGCGTTATTCCGTACTTGTTATTGATGGTACGTTGATCTGAAATGAAACACGGCTATGGATTAATTTGACCTGCCATGAATCATAAGGCCATATGCGAGGAATTCGGAGCGAACTTTCTTTTCTCTTAAATTATTTACTTAGTTTAATTATACCTTCTTATAAATACTTTATATACTAGATCGTCGGAGGCTTTTTAGGTGGCCGGACCAGTCGATTTTCCAGGTAAAGAGATTGAATATTATTCATATACTCTAAAAGTTTGGGAATAAGAAGTTCACTTATACATTATTCATGAATTCCAAGAAAAGAGAAAGAAATTGAAAAAAATACAAAAAAGAAAAAAAAAAAGGAAGACAATGGTACGAAAAAAGGTTCACAACATCGAAAAGGAGGAAGAAACTAAAACCCTATACTCCTTTACAAGGGGGAAAAATAGCTTTTCCATAATCCCTATACAATTGAAGGGCAACTTGAAAACAACGATGGTAACATTACGCATGTATATATATTGTTATGGCTCCGGGTGTGACTTATTGTTGCACGTACATTTAGAAGCTATGGGACATGTCTCCGCTTCTGCTAGTGATGCGCAAACGAAGCTAACCATGACTAGTCGACACGGAGTGCAAGATCCACATGTGTGTGAGCCATCGGGCAAGCTCGACCCAGCTATCTGGAGAGTGTCTGGCCTACCATGCTTAACTAACAGCGACCTTATCTTCGAGTAGAGATAGAAATTAGGTTTCAACTTCCCAAAATCAACTCCTTTTCTTGTGGTAGCAACTTTTGCAAGATGGTCTCTATGATCTGAATTTTAGGGCCCTTGGAATTTACTGAATTAAATTCATTATTTAACATAAGATAAAAAGTAACAAAGGGTGACAATGTGACTGAAGTTAATACATTAAAGACGGGGCTTGCACAGGTAAATTTGGTCATTTGTAATTAATTCAAAATTTGAAATATTATTTTTAAATGTGTGTTTGAAACTAACAAAATAGATCACATACAAAATTTAATTGAAAAAAGCATATGTAATATTGGGTACCATTTTCCAAATTAATGGCTCATATTTATTGGGTAGAAATTGCCTACCACACATCCGGGCCGCCCCCTATCTTAGTTATTAGAAGGCCACATATATAACACGCTTGAGTATTTATTTGGGCTTCTAAGCATTGAAAATGGGGACCTTCTACATTAAATAAACTAGAGTGGAAAACGATGCATTACAATGTTTTGCTTTTTTATACAATTATTTTTATTTTGTTTTAGATCAATTTTTAATTTTTATTTGACATCAAAAAATTTATATATGTTATATTAAATTCATATGCAATCTTATTACGATAATATTTTTAAAAATATTATTTGCATTAAAATTTCGTTTTTAAGATTTGTGGGAAATTATATATTGGCAGTAATTATATTAAAAATATCTCTAAAATTAGTTATCAATAATAATCTTTAATTGATTAGACACATATCAAAAAAGTTAATAAGATATATGTCCACAAATTAATATTGACATATGTCACGATTAAAATGAAAATGGATATGATGTTGTAGTCCTTTAGTTTGTTCTGCTTGTTGTTTCGTGTATACCTCAAGATGGAACCTACTCTTCTATTTCGAAATAAAAATTTACTGCTGCCAATTGTCATAGTTCTTGAAGTATTCAAGTGCTTACCTACCAGAGTGTGAGCTACAAGATCCCTGGTCTGAGTCGCATGATTATTTTTTTGCCTTTTCAATGGTTTTCCTCTAATATTTTTTTTTTTTTATAGAAAATAACTATTTCTGGGAACTAGAATGTGCTAGTGATTCCAGCAATGCGTTATTTCTTTATATATCCTTACAATCTCATCTAAAATTTAATCACTTGGTTGCATGTTCGAAATCTTGTGATACACTATCTTTTGTTTTAGTTTTCATTTGTTATAATATCAAAAAAATAATAAAAAGATTCAAAGCAACAATGGGATATAAAGAAATATCAATCACAGAACCTAAGTAGGGTGGGTGAAATGGAGAAGGGCATCTAGAGTTCTATGTGACCGAAATATACCTCTACGGTTGAAATGAAAGTTTTATAGGACCGCAGTACGACCGGTTTTATTATATGGAAGTGAGTGTTGGGGTACTAAGAAATAAGATGAATGTAAGATGAGTATAGTTGAGATGCGTATATTGCGGTGGATGAGTGGTAAGACTAGAAATGATAGGATTAGAAAAGAAGAGATTTGGGTTAGTTTAGAAGTAGTACCTATTGA
>MKEJ01058643.1:0-10116 GCA_001753735.1 Embelia ribes
TATTTTTTTCGGAAATTTATTTATTAAAATATTTTTTTATAAATATCCTTTTTATAAAATTTTAAAAATTAATATATATATATATATATATATATATATATATATTGAGTAAGATAAATTAATCTTTGCTAATAATAGTTATATATATATATATATAATTTTTTTTTTCCCTGATAGAGAGGGACTTTAGAAATTATATTATATGCGGTTACTTACTTTTTAAATATGCGTTAACAAAGACATTTCATGTACTAGTTGCGGCTGCTAACACGTGACTTGCACGAGAAGCGTGGTAAGTGATTATTATTTAACGTGACTCACCGAAGCCAAATCAAATACTCACACTTCTCCGTCCATTAATAAGTTCATAGAGAATTGATTCTTCTTACTGTACATATTGGCGGATTCAAAATTTTTATTATTACATATAGTGAGATTTTTTTTATGAGTACCCATACTATAGAATATTAAAAAAATTTCAACATTTACGTAAATTTTTCACTAAATTTGTAGGGATCGGAAGCCCCCCGCTTCCACTTGGGACCGCCACTTATTGTGCATATTTTTTTAAATATAGCCAAAATTTTAAATTTTAAATAAAATAGAAATAACAAAATCTATCCCTTTTTTATTTTTTGTCATATTTTACCTACAATTAATAAAGGGGCAATTGTAAAATTAACTAAAATTTGTAATAATTAAACTATAGTAAAATAAAACGTTTGTAAATATTTTTGACCATCCAAAAAATGAAAGTGTATCAATTTGAGAGCATAGGTAGCACTAGGGAAAAAAAATTGAGATTAAAAAAAAAACAGGGAGTTGATTTACTTGCCAATCAATCAAGCGGCGCACGGCAGCTTTGACTCTCTCTCTAGCTTAACTATCTACCGTCCGATCTTCTGTAAATTTTACTTCTAGATTGGTAGTAAATTTGCTGAGATGGCAGAATAGTATTTGGTGAGTTACAATATTTTTATAATTTTGAAACACTGGTTAGATTCATGTTTTTTCCGCACATAAATAATATAATATATTTTTAAGTCAATATATCTAAAAATAATTAAATATTTTTATTTTGAAATATTACAATCATCACAATATAAAACGAATTTTTATTATTGACTTTTTAAATTATTACGAGTTAATATCAAGTCAAGTATCAATGGAACAATCTAGGCCATTTATTTTAATTTCAAATATTAAATTTAAAATTGTATAAACTTGTGTGTCAGATTAAATTATCCAATTAATTTTACACGGGTAGAGTATATTTTAACATAAGATTTTCTACAAGCGATTTTCGTGCATCCGGCATGATAATATTTTAGTATTTTTATTAATTTTTACTATGTTTCTATTTTTATATTTTATCCATATGGTCCCGTCCCTAATATCCAGTCTTGACTTTCACCAAACATAATACTAATTTTCCAAACAATTTTGTAACTTCATTTTAAAGTAAACTAGTAGTAATATTGTTTTAATCATATAACGTTCACAATTCCTAAATAATTGCACGCTTATTTCACAAAAAAGTTAAATTCACAATTGTACGGCAACAATGTGCAAGAGTGCATGGATAGTATATAAATCAAAATTAAGATAAAAAGTTGGGTAATTGTGTAACTTTTGCCATTTGTTATTTAGTTTTATAATCATCTAAAAATCAATCAAATTTTAGATTCACAATATTGTTCACCTTCACCAACCATGACACCATTCAAAATAATCTGATTACCTTTTTTAAGTAAACAAATGTTATTATTAATCATATCACCGTTTAAATCCTAAATATTTGCGCTCTTATTTCACAAAAAGAAAGAAAATAATTGAACAAGTCATCTACGTTAATGCATGTATCTCCATTCTTATTGCTCCATAGAAGTCAACAAGCGCCACTTTACCATTGGCGATATTTACAAGCCACACACGTCAGTATCTTATCATGATAAAAAGTCAAAACTTTTGGAACTTTTTTTAATTTTTATTAAATAGAAGTTGTGGTTTTACTCCAAAATTGCACCATTTGATGAGATGCTGTCACGTTATGTTCCACGGGTATTAGAGATTGGCGAGTGAGATAGGTTTGAAAAAGTAAATATTCAAAGAACAACAATTAATATAACCAAACCTTTTATCTTTTTAATCATCATTTACATCTACTTAATTAGCAAAATAAATTTGGTGTTTTTGAGTTTCATTTTTTTTATAACCATTCGGTATCTGGAAATCACATTGAGATCCGACTAATCTGGATTTGAGCCGGGGCACAACTACAAAGGATAATAAAGTTTTTCCTACCAAGATTTAACGCAACTACATTTCTAAGACTCGAACCCGATATCTCAGTTAAGCGAAAAGAGACCCCTAGTATCTCAACTCAGTACTTGGTGGTGAGTTTCTTATTTTTTACGCATTATTGTTGATGATTTAAGAGAGATCATATAAGATCACGAAGCATAGTATTATTGCATGCATGAATCATGGATTCAAGTCTAGCTGCTACCCAATTAAAAATTTAATATGCATTTATTGTCAAGAAAATATGTGTCACGTGGTGTGTTGGAGATGATGACTTTAATTGTTTGGTACGAATACCAAAAGTATGATTCCAGTGCTTTTTAATTAAAAGGAAAAAATGATATTTGTTAACACCGATAAAAATGTATATTTTTTTACTTAAAAGTATTAAAAATATATTTTTGTAAAAATATGAAATGAGATACTTTTTCAGAGAAAGTATAATTTTCAGCAATTTAACACCCTTACCAACTAATTTTCCCAATAGAAAAAATATTTTTTTTTCAAGTAATACCACACACAAATATAATACTCACAAGTAACATTTAAAAGGATATTTTTCTATATCTAAAAAATATTATATTTTTATATTTTTAAGATGCAACCAAATGAGCCCAATAAATAATACTCCCTCCGTCTAATATATATTGTCCACTACAAAAAATTAAAATTTTTATAACAATCATACTAAATGAGTTCAATTACTTTAAATCATTAGTTGCTTCCATATTTGCCGTTATCATAATTAATAAATAATATGGAATTTGGAGATATTAAATGGTATAAAACACATTAAATGAGGATAATTTAGAAAATTTGTAAATTTCTGCACATCTATTTTAAAAAAATGGACAAAATTTTTTAGCATCCCAAAATAGTAAAATTAACTAAATAAGTTGGACCGAGTGAGTAGATAATATGCTTTTCCTAATAATTTAAGCATTTAATTGAGATGATTGCGAGCCTCAATGGTATTCAAATTGTAATAATGATAATATTGTGGGGCCAAATCGTAATTAAGTATTAGAGCATATCTAGACAAAATAGCCTCGAGTGGAATTTTAAATTCAAACCATTCCTAACTCGTAATTTCAAATGCAAGATAACAACTAAAATAAGTGTTGTAAAATATATATTAATACTAAAAAATAAATAGTATAAAATTTAAATAAATTGATACGAATTACATGATTCAACCTCAAGTTTAATTTGAAAGTTAAACGTGAGTTTAGTTCACGACAGAACCAGTATGTGTTTATTTTATTTATGAAAATTTGGATACAAGGAATTAGAATATTTGAAGCACACCCTTATTTTTCCCCCTCTCTCTTTATTTTCTCTCTTTTCACCCTGGGTATTTTCTTTTGTGTAATTTTCTATGTATCAAATGAGCAAAAGAATGCTAAATTTATAGGCACAACTTTGGCGAAAATGAGGGCGTTGAAATTAAATGAGCAGACCTCATACTTACATCAGCTATAATAACTTTTCATTATTTATAATACTTTCCATTTGATGATCAAATATTATTCGATACTCAGATCATGTCTTCCCTGATTTGAACACTCGATTCTTCTTCCATATTTTAAAAATTTCACAACCCCGATGTTTGCATTAGCTACAGTAACTTTTAATTATTTATAACACTTCCCCTTGGATGATCAAGCATTATTCAATACTCAGATCCTGTCTCCCCTGATTTGAACACTCAATTCTTCTTTCATATTTTTAAGTTTTCGCAATCCTATATTGAATATCAGTTTCTGAAATGTTGAAGATGGAAATAACTTGATAAATAGATATGTCAGATTATCCTAAGAACATATATGTTGAATATATATATTTCCTTCATTTTGTAACTCATAAGTATAAAATAATTTTGGGGATATGTGCTTAGTTTGATCTCCTTTGATGTAACTCCTTTGAGTTGTGCGATTCATATAGAATTGTTCTAGAATAATACAGTCGGAATTCCTTTCATCGGATCAAGACCACTCTTCTCTTTGATGTGTTGTATTAATGATCTTAGCTAAATACATTCATTGCCAGTTTCATGGATTGTGATAATCTCAAAATATTTGGATGAGGTAGCAGCTAAGGTTTGCTTTGTAGATTTCCATGATATAGTTGTTCATCCATAAGTAAATATGTACACGGTCTATGATTTTGTATGGTGTAGATTAGAAAGATATCCAGTATCAATGTAACCCACTAAATGAGAATTTGAATTATTTGAATAAAATAATCTCATATCTGACATCCCACGTAGATACCTTAATATGTGCTTGATTCTATTCCAATGACGTCTTATTGGTGCAATACTCTATCTAGCCAATAAATTGACGGAAAAAGCAATATCTGGTTGTGTACAATTTACAAGATACTGTAAAAAACCAATAACACTTAGATATGGTACTTATGGGCCAATAAGTTCTTCTCCTTATTCTTGAGGACAAAATAAGTCATTTTTTATATCAAGATAACATACCACCATTGGAGATCTTAGAGGATATACCTTATTTATGTAAAATTGTTTTAATATTTTTTCTGCATAGGTATATTAGTGAATAAGTATTCCCTTAGGCAAATGTTCAATCTTTAAGCCTAAGCAGTACTTTGTCTTTCCAAGATCCTTCATCTCGAATTCTTCCTTAAGACAATTTGCAGATTTAGTCAAATCATCAGAAGTTCCAATTAAGTTAAGATTATCGACATAAACTACTATAATAACCAAATCTGTTACAGATCTCTTGATAAATATACATGGACATATTGGATCATTGGCAAATCCTTCTTTTATGATATAATCACTGAGTCGATTATATTACATTCTTCCAGATTGGTTTAATCCATATAGAGATCGTTGAAATTTTATTGAGTGTAAATTTCTCACTTTGCCCTGAGATAATTGATAACTTTTAGGGATTTTCATATATTTATCACTTTCTAGTAAACCATATAGATATGCATTGACAATATCCATTAAACGACTATCCAACCCGTGGTTCACTGTTAATTCAATTAAGAAACAAAAAGTTATACCATTCATTATAGGAGAATATATTTCTTCATAGTCAATTACAGGCCTTTGTGAAAAAACTTGGGCAACAAGTTGTTCTTTGTATCTAATGACTTCATTTTTCTTGTTTCGTTTTCTTATAAAAACCCGTTTGTATCTGACTGAATGAACATTTTTCGATGCTTTTATAATTGGACAAAAAATATCTCTTTTAGCTAAAGAACTTAGCTCGACATTGATTGCTTCCCTCCATTTTGGCCAATCCTTCCGTTGATGACATTCCTCAATTGATCTTGACTTAGAATTGCCATTATTTTCATCAATATCTAGTGTCATTGTATACACAAATATATCACCAATAATAACCTTGTTTTTATCCCACAATTCTTCATGATGCAGTGAAATTTCAATATTATATTTAACTAATGGTACATTTGGAGATGGAGATGGGATATGTTATTTAGCTTATTTGATATTGATGGAAGTTCACTTTATTTGAAGAATGTTAGTTGTTATCACTTATCATTTCCGATGAGCTTTATCTTTTGCACCCAATGGTCTTCCTCGCTTTTGCTGAAGTACGAATTTATGTATAATTTGACATTTGGATACATCAATTTATGCCATAGTATTTATCTCTGGTACATGAGACTGTAACACCGTATGTGCATCATTAAATCCATCAGATATTTGGTTAGCAAGTCTTTATAGATGGATAACTCTTTAGACATCCGGTTCACATTTACTTGTACATGGATCCAAACGTGATAAAGTATGAGTATCCCATATGAGTTTTTGTTTCTCAATTGATTTATATTTTTCATAGCCTAAAGAGTATTTCGTCAAAATAACAATCCATAAATCGAGTCTTGAATATATCTTCAGTCAAGGGTTATAGGTATCGAATCACGGAAGGTGAATCAAAACCCACATATATACCAAGGCGACGTTAAGGTCCCATTTTAGTACGTTGAGGAGGTGTCATGAGAACATATACAACACATCTATATATACGAAGATATGAAATATCAGGTTGATGCCTAAGCACAAATTGTACATGGAAGTATACAAGATGGGTTGATGGTCGAATGCACACTAAGGATGTAATATGTAAGATAGCATGCCCCCCAAACTAATTCAAGAAGTTTTGCCTTTATGACTATAAGTCTATCAATTAACTAAAAGCGTTTAATAATTAATTATGCTAGACTATTATGCGCATGAACATGAGCAATTGGATGTTCAACGTCAATTCCAATTGACATACAATAGTCATCAAAAGCTTAAGATGTAAATTTCGTTACATTATCCAATCGAATTGATTTAATTGGAAAATTAGGAAATTGACCTTGTAAGCGAATAAGTTGAGCTAAGAGCCTGGAGAATACAACATTGTGGCTTGATAGTAAACAAGTATGTGACTATTTTGAATAAGCATCAATTATGACCATATGTTACCAGAATGGTCAACATAGTTGATGAATGGGTCTACATATATTACCTCAAATGCGTTGCTAAAAATTAGGTAATTCTACATCTATTTTGGAAATAGATGATTTGGTGATGAATTTTCATTCTGAGCAAGCAACACACTTGGAATTATCTAACTTTCCAATATTTTCAATCTTAAGTAAATGACCAGATGTACTTTTGATTATTCGGCGCATTATATTGAGACTTGGGTGGCCAAGTCTATCATACCATAGGGTATAACTCTTTGACTTGGGATCTTCATTATGTATCATAGTGTATGATTCGATACACTTTATTCTGGTAAAGTATATCCCTGATTTGTACGCCAAAAATCTTTTAACGATAACCTTTTGATTGGAAATGATTTTCGTTATATAGAAAAAATTCTTGCTATTTTTATTTCCAATTTCAATATGATAACCATTTATACGGATATCTTTGAAACTTCATATATTTCTTTTGGATTTATAAAAATACAACGCATTATCAATATGCAGCTTTGTACTGCCAGATAGCATGATATTTGCTATTACAGAACCTTCAATTAAAGTAATGAAACCTAATACTGTATTGTCATGTGCTTTTAAATTTTTCATAGTAGTGAAATACTTTTTCGTGTATTGTATAGTATGAGTCGTTGCGCTATCAACCAAATATATGTTATCATCCTCATCTGTTAATATGTTGGTGCAAACCATGATTCTCTATAAACAACAACAATCACTTTATTAAAAGTTGATATATTACAAAGTAGTCAACTCTATTTAAATGCATGTGACTACATCACACGGAGAAAATATACATAAAGTATTTATTGGTACATCATGTACTTATCCAACGCGAAGATTGCAATATTCAACCAAGAAATCCAAAACATCAAGATATGTATTCCCATTATCGATATTAATGTTTCCAAGATTCTAATAATCATCAAAGATGGGAGTTTGTTTTCCTATAGAATATTCGACAAAATTCGTCTTAACATTCTTTTTCTCAGTTCTGATTAAGTTCTGATATAACTCAACCAAGTGTTTCGCTGTACGACACGAACTTTTCCAGTGCCCAACTGTTTCGCAACGATAGCACACATTGTTTCTAGATTTTTGTGGGTCATTACCAAGTTTAGAAGGCCTGTGGATGCCCCTTTCTTTATTACCAATAAGTTGGTGAGGATTGACATTTTTCTGCCAATCCGAGGCTTGGCTTTCATGCTTGCGGCGATTTCAACCTCGCCAGCGCCCTTATCTACTGGTATGCTGATTCCTCTATCCACGACCGTTATATGTCATCGCATTCACTTCAGGAAATGTGGCAGAGTCGGTAGGGCTAATTTTTTTTATTATAAATCAATACTTGGTTATTCTATTCAGCTTCAAAAAGATGATCGATCAATTCAGAGAAATTATAAATTTTCTCTCCGTGTACTGTTGTTGGAGAAGCAATTAGATGTATGAAAAGTTATCAGCGTTTTCTCCAATATATTATTTTCACTTGTTTCTTGACCACGAACTTTTAGTGTTACGGAGAACTTGGTCACGGAATGCTGCAACAGTTGCAAAATCTTGAAATATGCTATTTCACCATTTATATAAAGCAGTTGGTAAAATAATATTTTTTCTGTGATTTTTCCATAGTTTTGTGGGATCAATAATGTTTAGGTACTCACATTTCAGATTTTCATGTTTATGTTGGCGTATAATAATAAGTGTTTTTGTCTTTTCTTGAATTGTTAATGTATTATCTGATTTAATGATTTTTTCAAAAGATTGATCTTGCAAGTAAAATTGAACATCAACGGCCCAAGAATAAAAATTATTCCCATTATTTTTTAAAATCTCAAAATCACATTTAGTATTATTTTTCATTTTTTTAAAAAATAAAATATAATTTTTATAAGTTTGAGGGTAATAAAAAAATAGTAATAGTAGAAGGGACCAAATTATAATAATACTAAAAAGTTAAGGATTATACTAATAAAAAATGTTTAATAAAACTTGATAGTGACGGCAAAGTAATGGCAGCAGAGCACAACTGTAAAAGTGTAATGGTACTGGTGTCAAATATTTAACAAAGTTGATAAAAAAAATTTAATTTTGATAGAGACTTGTGCTGATAACGTGTTGTAAAATATAAATTAATACTAAAAAAGAAATAACAAAAAATTTAAATAGAGAGACGAGAATTATGTGATTCAAACTCATTTGAGAGTTAAACTTGAACTCAGTTCAGGGCAGAATATTTTGGATACAAGGAGATAGAATATTTGAAGCACACCCTTACTTTTTTTCTCTTTTTTTTCTTTCTTATGCTGTGTATTTTCTTTTTTCTTTTTTTTTGTACAACAAGAAGTAAAAAGATGTCCAATTTATAAGCAAAGTTGGAAACAATGGGAGCATTAGAAATAAATGATGAAATCATACTTGTGTCAGTGTTCGTGTCACACATAGCATTTTCAACCCATTCTTATATCAGCTACAGGAAAATGCAATGATTTATAACCTCTATAAAGTAGTCCAAATTTTAAATATCAGTTATAGAAGTGCCATAATGCCACATTAGTTAAGAACAAAAGCCTATAAGCACTTTGTCTTAGAAGTCGGCTTTCAATTATTAGTTACGTCAATAAATTGGTGCTAATCGTTTCCTAGAAAACCTCTGTTTTGAAACAAGAAAACAGTTTGGGAAAGTTAGCAAACATAAGTAGGACGCAAGTATTATGCAAAATTCAACAAATTCAGACATGGGGACCCTGTCTGGCAGATGTGTTGAATAATTTTTGTACGATACATTTGAACCGTTAATTTTTAAGTTAACGGCTACGACAAAATAAAATTTTTCATTTATTTTTTTAAAATTTGTATATTTAATTTTAGTTACTAATTTAAAAATTAACGATTATAATGCACCGAACAAGCACTGCTCATCATCAGCAGCCCCTATTATTCAATACTTTTTTCCTCATCCTGTTTCTTGGCTCATGGTTTAGCAGCAACCCATATACAATCTTTAATTATTTCTCAATGGGATCAAGAACTAAACTTTAATTATTTTTACTTTCCCAAAAAAAAAAAAACTTTAATTATTTATCTGCTTGTAGATTTTTAAAAGGGGTCAAAGAAAACGGTTCAATAAATTGCATAATGTGTTTGACCATAAATATGTTATTCCCTCTATTATTTTTAAATATGACGTTAGAGATTTTTCCATTTAGAAAATCAATAAATCATTAATTATTTTTTTTCTTTTAATTTTATTCCTATTAGTTAACTGGAGTTGTATGTTTTGAATATTTAAGAAGGATAATAAAATATATATATATA
>MKEJ01058646.1:0-11128 GCA_001753735.1 Embelia ribes
AGTCGTCTTTTATTTATTTATTGGGTATCATTTTGTATATTGTTTGGTTATGGGTTGGGTTTAGCAGTCATCACTCCCCCGGGTCCGGGTGCTTGGAAACGGAAAGAACTTTCCCCTTGATAAACAGTAGAAATTTCATTCGAAGTTTTCATAAAAATCCTTCTCCTTTCACATTTGATTACAACATGGAAATAAGCTAGCCAATCTATGCCCATAATGATATCAAAACCCCGTATGTCAAAGACAATGAAATCATATACGAATATGTGATCCTTTATAAGTAATTTACAGTCCCGACAGATACTATCCATATAAATAATGTCCTCTTCCGGGGTATCAATGAAAATCGGCTCATTTAATCGAGAAATGGGTAATTCTAATATATGAACAAAACATGATGCAATGAATGATAATTATGCACTTGCATAAAAAAAAAAAAAAAACGTATGCCCATGTAGAAAGAAAGGGAAGTGTAACTTTAACAACTGAAGGCTCGACTGCCTCAGATGCTTGAGGTATCGCATAGGCACAGGCCTGAAAAGTCCAACCCTACTCAAGAAAACCGAAAACCATGATAAGAAGCAGTAGATGGTGCCATAGAGGGCTGCCAAGATGCTGCTATCGAAAATGCAGACTGAACAGGTCCACAAGAGCTACCAGGATTTGCAAAGCTCTTTAGACACCGAGTACGTAAAGGGCCTTTATTGATGCAATTCCATCAAAAAGCCTGAGGGCAAACCACTTGAATATGCCCTTCCGTGCCCATAGAGACGACACATTTGAGGCAATGGACAATCTCGAGATATGTGATTTGGTTAGCCATAAAAATAACACTCTGGGTCCCGAACTACCGATCCATAAAGTACTAAACGATTAGAAGAAGACCGACCTCGAGAAGATGAAGTAAAGGCCTCCCGAGACCTTTTCCTATCACCACTACCACCAACATTCGAACCACCCCCATGGTTACCACCACCATAGCCACCTCAACTGACCAAACTAGTTCCCAAGTCTCAAACTGTCAAACCCGATGATTATTCAAAGAACTAGTATCCTCGATACGTTGTTTAGTGAGTATGCCCTCTTCAATCTTTATAGTGGCGCTCACACAAAGCTTGTATGACTCGTGTAAGCCCGAAGCCATCGGAATATGAATAGAAGGACGTAAACCTTTCTCAAACCGCTGACATCGAAGCTTCTCGTAGCAACGAGCTCTGGTGCATACCTCAAAAAGCTCGTAAATGCAATTTGATATTGCTGAACCGTCGTGCCTTTCTGCACTAAGTTCGCAAACTCCTCTTATTTCCTTTCCCATTCCATGTCCGGAAAGAATTCCTCCAAGAATATTTCCCGGAATGCGGTCCAAGTCATGTCCTTTGGTTCTTGAAGTTCCTCTTGTCCTTTCCACCATTCTCCGGCTTCACCCCTTAAATAGAATGGCGACGTTGCCATCCTAAGATCATCATTCGTCATCTGGAACGACTTAAAAATTTTCTCGACCCCCGTCAACTATTGCTCAACCTCTATTGGCTAGGTATCTCTCTTGAAAATAGGCAAATCCATCATATGGAAATGCCTTTGAGCCACTGAAGCCCGCGTATCATCACTTTCACCGGCACCTCTTACCATCCAGTGAAAGGCCGCTTCCATGACCCTAAACATATTAGAGGAGTCTGCAAATGGAAATTCTCCTACATGCTCAACTTCCGGTTGCGGTCGAACACATGGCGGATTATGAAGTTGAATTTCACATTTTTGGTCGGGCCACTTATCCAGGATACGCTTATGATCAGTGCACACAAAAATGTCTAGCTGAGCAAGAATGTATTATAGGGCATTCTTACATTCTCTTATATTGTTCAAAGACTGGTCATTATGTAAAGATAGTATTATGTTTATATTTTGATATTGCTGCGTTAATATTTTGAAATTCAAATGCGATTTGCATAACATTTATTTTCTGTACATTAAAGGATGTTTGCTGATAATTTACAATCCAGGAGACCAAGAATAAGTGCACGAGAGATTGATGCCACAGTTCATTTTGAATTCCCAATTTGGTTCAAGCAATATGTCATTCCTCAATGATAAGAGTACCATTATTCATTTGAATGTACACGTGCATGTTTATGAGTGAGAAATCAGTTTGTTGCCAATCGTACCGCTGAACCACTAAGCATGGTGGATTTGCACCCTACATATTTTGTAAATGGTTATAAATTTTACTTAGTCAACTAGGAGTCTGATGAAGCCTCTGTGAATAGTGAAGTATGTTTAACGCATATGAACAACAAATCTAGTCTGAAACCAATTCCAAAGCTTTAGGTTCGGTTGTTGTGAGGAAATATATTTATTACTAATTGTAATAATTCTTATTTTCCATTATGTTAATAATCATATAATTTTGGAATGTTGTTAGTTTTAAAATTGTATATATATTAGAAAAGCGTTTTAAATTTGTTTTGATAATTTTTTCTTGAGTTGAATTTGTAGCAATTTAAAATAAATTTGTAATAAATAAGTGATATATATATAATTTATAAAACATTTTTACTGTATGCTGCTCTAGGAATTTTTATTATAACTTTATAGCTATTGTAAATTCTGCATATTTAGGAAATTTATAAAATGTACTTCTAAATGTTTAGGGGTTTTGGAAAGCACTACTTTCAATTAAAAAAAAAAAAAACTCCATGTGTAGGGTTTTAGAAACGGTTTAGGACTATTAGGAACTTTAGAAACTGTTTCGGTAATTTAGAAATACTTCTGTCTGCCACCTTGTAAAGTTGTAAATTATAAATTATAAAAATCAAAAACTAGGAAAAAAAAATGAAATCACAGACTGAAATATAAAATTAAAATTTGAAATAATTGGTAAAATATGTAAATTTATAAAAATTTTAAAAATAAAATTTTACAAAAAATGTAAATTTATTTTGAAATAAATTTTTTTAAAATAA
Source organism: Embelia ribes (assembly GCA_001753735.1). Taxonomy (NCBI): domain Eukaryota; kingdom Viridiplantae; phylum Streptophyta; class Magnoliopsida; order Ericales; family Primulaceae; genus Embelia; species Embelia ribes. Next base: position 2,961 of record MKEJ01058646.1, read on the forward strand.
ATTGATGGGAAAATGTATAAAACATTTTACTCTATTAAAGTAAATTTTATAAAAGACTGTATTAAAAATGTAACCTATTAAAAATTATTATTACAAATAAACTAAAAAGCTGCCTAAAAAACTGTATAATAAAATTGTTTTACAAAATTGTATAAAAACTAAATATATGTATAATAAATTATATATATATAAAAAAAGAAATATAAGCCTATAAATTTATGCAAAACTTTATAAAAAAAATAAACTCCCCAAATACCTATATAAAAAAATTGTACTCTTCAAAAAACAAACTGTATAAAATACTGTATTAAAATTTTAACTTTAGAAAATTTGAAGGAAAAAAATATTTTTAAAAAATCTGAATAAAATAATTTGTTTAAAATTGAACTTATATATTCTATAAAAAAAAAAATTGTATAAAAATAGTAAATATTAATGTATTATTTATTTTTTCTATATAGTATTAATTAATACTATATTCATATTCAGTTTATTAAAATATTCAGTGTGCTCGCTTTATACCCTTTTGGACGACTATTACATGGCAGATTTCTAATGCTTTGGTTGAGCACCAATCAAGACATGAAATTCTCTTAGCCGTTCGATCCATAACTCTTCAGAATACTTTCCACTATTTGATAGGCGTTTGAACTCCGAGCATTCCTAGACCTACTCGGAATCTTCACAATACCATCCTGTAAATTTGAGAGATACGGAATTGTTAACACCAACTTGAACTTGGAGCAAATGAAAATCATTAACTCCATGGTAATTCATCATACATTTGGCACTTCAATATTCTCGATAATATTATGACACAGAATTTTTCCTAGATGTGATACCAGCATACCTAAGAACACTGAAATGCTGTAACGACTTTCTATTTTTAAAATCAAGGCCACGCTTGCATCAAATCTGAGCCATACGCCTTGAATAAACTATGCATACTTATGATAGACGATTAATGCATTATTCATAAACAAGGCAACTAAGGTTAATATTTCTTCCAAATTTACGAGGATAATTAATTTTATTTCTCTTGATATTACATTTTTTGTGGTTTTGGAATACAATTTGCCTTGCATATTTTGACTACTGAATTCAAGCATCACCATTACGCGGAATGTGATAAGTGTGTTTATTCTTCCACCCACCCAGAATGTACGGTCAATAAAAACACCAGATGCAAATTAAAGATTTTGAAGGAAATTAGTCTAGTTTTAGGAAGATGTCACATTGTGTTTTACTCTCATTATTAGTTCCATGAGTAGGACAAAGCTAATAGTTTACTAAGACATTATATGATTGAACGGGAGCGTGAGAACATCAAACTTTAAAAAGTTTCCAAGTCAAAGAACTTGGTATGCAGCTTTCCTGAAGAGTTATGGCTCCAATTCTTGGCTGTTTAATCCAGTACCCTTCCGAATGCATTCCATTCCTTGGCCTATTTGGAACCATCTTAATACAATATGGTAAATTACAGATATACCCCACCGTTAACACCAAATTGAACTTGAAAGAAATGATTTTTTTTTAACTCCATGGTCAGTTACTACATCAGTATTCTTGATAATATTGCCTCCTGTTATGTTTCCTAGATGTGATACCACTTTATCTATGAATTTTGACATTCTGTAATGACTCTTTTTAAGCTTAGGTTACCACTTGGTGAAGTTGCATTTGACTTATTTGAGTCGTAATCTTGAATGAACTATACATACATAAGATAAACTATTTAGACTCATTATTCATACACGAGACAACTAATCTAAATATTTCATCAAATTATGAGGATTAATTAATGTTATTTCTCTTGGTATCACTTATTTTGTGATTTTGGAAATTAATTACCATTGCATATTTTGATTCAAGCATCAGCAAAGTGTAACGCGTAATGTGGTGAGTGTGTTTGTTGTTCCACCCATATCGTACGACCAATGACTCAATGAGGCAAAGGATGCAAATTAAAGATTTTACGAAAATTATTCTGATTTCTAGAAAGATGTAACCTTATGTTTTAGTCTTATAATTAGTTCCCAAGAAAAGAAACGGGCCAAAGGTTTAATAAGACTACATGGCTCCTAGGCCGCCAGGGTGCAATTGTAGGAAAGGGAGCTTGAAACCACTAGACTTTTTTAGAAAAATTAATATTCAGAGAAATATGAAAGCAAGATTTTGAACAGGAGCGGGGGATAGTATACAGTCTTCTCTTCCATGAAAATTTATGGTAACCTTGCATCATCCTATAATTTTAAAAAAGCTATTAAACATCCTATTATATTCTAGGATATTTTTTTTTATAGAATTTTAATACACACTAATAATTTGTAATCTCATAATAATTTTCACAACATTTGGTCATTTTATTTTGTATGGACTCCACCCTGTCCAAGAATCTCTCTTACCCGTGTTTTGTTAACATTTCATTTTTTTAGTTTTCTGTTTTCTAGAGGTAAAACTTGTTTATTTGTTAGCTTTCAAAAAACAGTTTTTAAAAATTAAGTTTTCTCATAATAGTAGTTCTGAAAAATTATTTTTTTTATCTTTTCAGTTTTTCAAAATTTAGTTGAAAAGTAAAGATGGATAATATTTTAAATAATGAATGTACTTAAACTTTATATTCTCAATATATATTTGTTACTTACTTTTTTTTTCCTTTAATCCTTCTAAAATTTGATATATTTTTATATTTCAAAAAATTTACTCATTTATTTTAAATTATCTTCTAGTCTTATCTTTTTTTTTTCTAGTTTAAAATATCATAAAAATTTCTAAAAGTTTAATTACTTTTTTGTATAAAAGCATAAACTATAATAACGAATATTTCATAAAGCATATAGTGTACCCAAAATATACTTATTTCGCTTTAATAATCTAAGTTAGTGAAGGTAGAAATGAACAATTAGTTGAAAAATGTTGTGGATAGAAGTTTGAGATAAATTGAATCTTGATATATAATCGTTAATAGTTTGTGGTGCTTATTATTACCTATATTTTTTTTCATATTTTTACATATTATATATATTTTTTATTTACTGTGTATAATAAAAAAAATAAAAAACATATATTGCCCACAATAGTCCGCTTTGTTTTAATTTTTTCATAAATTTTTTTCAATTTTACAGTTTAAAAACTAATTTTCAGAAGTTGTTGCCTGATTTTGGCTTAAAAGTTAAATAATTAAGGTATTAAAACGATGCATTTATCGTCCTTAAAGTATAACTAATATATAATGTGTGGAGTATTGTGATATTATGAGAATTATTATGCATTTCAAGTGAAAATATGGAAAATGCACGGTTTTAAGCTCGAATTGGAGTTGAAGTAGTGAGGCAAAGTTTTCGTGGACTATTGGCGATGCATTTGAGGAATTAAAGATATTTCAAGGCTTATTGAGAAGTAAACGAAGACAAAAAGTTGGAAAAACGAGCGAAGAAATTAGCCAACACTTCGTTCCATCGAAACACCACTTCGTCCCATCGAAATCCCACTTCATCCCATTGAAACCAGAGTTGGTCCAAACGAAAGCCCTGATGGTCCGGACGAATGACCACTTCGCTCGGATGGAATCTTCAAATCGGGAAAGTACATTTTTTTTGGCTTAATAAATTTGGGAACTTAAAAGTAATGGTCAGGATTAAACCCTACAACTTTGTAAGGGTTATAAACCCTAGCCTCCATACTATTTTCGATAATTCATTAGTTTCGTTTTTTCTTTTTCTCTTTACAACTTTAGAGATTTAGGAGAAGTTGAGTGTGGAGGCCATGACAACTCCATATCTTGTTGTTCTCTTCTCTTTCGTAGTCGTGAGATTGTTCTAAACTATCTAGTACTTAATAAAATTGTGTTTATTTTTCTTTTTATTTTTGTTTGCTTGTTTATGAATTAAGTTTCATTTCAATTATTCTTTTATCAGTATTAATGTTGTCTTTTCTTATTATTGCAAGAAATCGATGTCAATTATATTTTCTTTCATGCTTTCTTTTGAGTTTTTAATTGTTAAATATGTTTTAGTTAATTCAATTATGATCACTTAGGCACCTTCTTACCCTAAGTTGATGAAGGCATAAAGCCTATCCCTTAATGAATAATTGATTGGACATGATTATTATAATATGAACAAAAACCAATTAGTTATTAATTTTAGGATTTTTAATCTGTCTAGCTAGCCTAGGAATCGTATATACGTAGTTATGCTATCTAACAAATACCCGAAGGCACCCTAAATTGAAATAAATAAGATTTGGCACACTAGTGAATTTATAGTTAACTTTAGATCCAGTTTAATTATTATAAATTATGGGAGAAAGTGAAACTACTGAAATTACCGCTAAAGGGCAAAATATTTAGTTACTTGTTTTACAACTTTATTTTGTTTTGTTTCTTATTGTCTGCTCTCGGAAATGAGAAAACTCATGGTTTGGGAGTAGATATAATTTAGATAAATAATTACTTGAATTGAAACTATTTATGTAACATCCCGGAAATTTGACTAATTTTTTTTTTCATTTTAATAATCATATAAAGTATTGCATATAATATTATCATTGCGTGGAGTATATGGTTGTGCGTAGTCGTGTGGTGATGGTGTTGCTTACAATCATGCATTATTGTTTTTATACTGTAACCATAGTTACCGCTTTGACAGAATTGTACAGGGTTCAACATGCCCGGTCAGGTCGCGGGGTCAAGTGGAAGCTGCCCCTTATGGGGTGTGGGGCAGTGCCCTATCAGAAAAAAAATTATAACTATATGAGTAGTATTTTATAGGTGCGGTACACATTACACATTTAAAATGTGTAAAAAAAGGAAGTAGACACTTAGTCAAAAGTGTCAGATTTTGTTTTGTCCAAAGGGTGTCCGACGGAAGGGAGCTATCGGACAAGACATCAGACAAATCACTCTAGAACTTCACTTCTTGGACAAAAGTTGGAAAATTTTCTAATTTTTTTCCTTGTGTCCGGAGGGTATTCGTCGATGTGTCTATAGGCGGACAAGCATCATACAGTCGACTTAGAGGCGTCGGACGAGTGATCAGATGTCTCAGCATGTAAAAAAGCGCTCTTCAACCACTTGTCCTCTCCTGACACTCACATTATTTCCCCCCAAAATTCCAAATAGGAGAAAGAGTGTGTTATGTGGTGACATTTTCATTCACTTTTGAGCTCTTTAATCATCTAGTTATGGAGCTCTTTTGCGAGATTAGAGCAGAGATTCTTTACCCTTACAGAGAGGTGAACACTTTGACTTAAGTTTTTATTTCTTTCCTTATGTTTGTTTTGTCTCGATTGTCGTACACTTTAGGTACGTAAAATTTTCTTTCATATTCTTGATCCTCATAGTGTGCGGATTATTTTTATATCTAGGTGCGAGGTGATTCGAATTCGTTGGTTAGATCATATGGCAGGGTGAAAGAAAAAGTGAATTGGGGCTTTTACGTAGGAAGTCTCGGGACGACTTCTAGCTTTATTTTAGGCATGAGTAGTCTCCGAAATAACAATATAATTGCGAGTTTATGTGTTGTATCTTTTGTATAATTTACGTATTTATATTTTTGGTTGATTATGTGTTATTCATGTTGTTATGATTAATGCTTTATGTCTATAATCATGTGTTTAGAAGCAAACATGGCTAATATGATGCATTACATGACATTATGTGGCATTGTAGCATTGTCAAGTGAATTTGGAAAATGTATTCTTGAAAGCGGTATGGATTTTCTAATGAAATGTGAAATGCGGTGTTTAAAAGGCGATGGGATGGAAAATGTGATGGCGTGGATAAGGCGATGCCTTTTATGCGTTGTTTTGAATTAAAGAAGCGTGTATTATTAATGTGTTGTTGAACTTAAAAGTTGCATTGCATATCATTTGGAATTGAGCCCTTTTATTTTCTTTTAGGGACAAGTGTCGACTATTTTTGTGAGGAAAATAAATTATAGAGAAGGTTTGGCGCCTTACCATGAAAGTCGGGAAACCTGCGCAAGGATTTACCTTTGATTAGGCGTTACCATGTAGGCGATGGATCATAATAGCATTTGAAAAATAAAATAGATACTAGTCCTAAATATTTATTTGAGTCATGGTCGGGTGTGTTGGCTAGGGTTGTCGGTATGTGTATGTTGGTATACATTGCATCACATTCATACCCTACTTGGTGTATTCATTATACTTGTGGCACCGTATAACATCATATTTATCCTGATATTTAGAAAGTTAACTCGTATATTTTATTTTCCATATATTGTTCATAAATTGTGATGTAGGTCCGGACATTGACGAGATTCGCCCTTGAGCTGGACATGCTATGCTGTAGATATGTTCGACAACAATACATTTTGAAGTTGCAGACTTTATTTTGATTTTTATGTTGTAGCCTCATTCTTATGTTGTATCTTTATCGAGGCTTAGTTGTACTTTGTTGACATATTATACTCTGGTGTAGCCTTCAGTAGCAGATTGTATTCAGGCTAGAACGTTGTGTAATATGTTGTATATTTGACGCATTTAGCTATTGTATATTGTAAACATAGTGTTTATTTTGCGTTGGTATAAAGGCTGTATGCAGGCTAAGTATATATCTTAATTCAATATAAAGGCCATATGCGGGTTATAGTGTAGCTTTCTTTTATGCGTACTTTGATCTTGATATGTTGTAGACTGAGTTGTTGATGAGATTGGCGATGAGCGTGTTTTTCCTATTTTTCTTTTTCTCAAAACTATATATTTTTCTTTTCATTTTTTTAGAAAGGGAAAACACTCATCCTTCGGGTGTTTCAGAATTCGGAGTGTGACAATTTAAGAGGATTGAATCTTAATTTTCTTATATATGTAGGAGTTTCTTGATTCGATAAATCCAGTATCTTACCAGTAAAATAACGATTGTCCCTAGTATACATGCTAGATTTCTCCTTGCACATTTTAGGAGCGATCAAGTTTTTGGCACTATTACCGGGGACTCCTCAAACAGACTGCTAAGATTTTAATTCTTTTTTAGTTTCTATTTGAAAAATAAAAAATAAAATAAATTTCTCTTGGTATCAAAACAAATTCCCCTCTCTAATATGAGAGGGGAATTTGAACAAAATCTTTTTTAGTTTCTATTTGAAAAAATAGAAAATAAAATGAATTTATCTTGGTATCAAAACAAATTCCCCTCTCTAATATGAGTAGTTGCATTCTTTGCCAAGGAAAACACCACATTTGTGAATGTAAAGATTATTTTCTGAGCATAGTTAATCGCATGCTCAATTGTAAATCTATTGACCAATACTTGAATATTATATTCATATATTTGATTGATCACCCTATTTTATTGTATCGGCCCTATCTAATATGTAACGCCCGAAAATCCAACAATCAATAGTACATCGCTAACCATACGTATAGGAAAGTATAACTCTTAACAAACTGTAAACAATATCTAATCCAAAGGAAAAACAATCCACGAGGCCTTATTATCATGTTTTCTGGCCTTACAAAATATCAAAAGTGAACATAATTTCAAATCTTGGCTAATGGTGTACAATTGTCTGAATTCGAAAAGATAACATAATGGAAATAAACAAATACAGAGCTAATTGCTTCCTCGAATGAGCTTTGACCTGTCCTAAATCATTATCCCTGAATCCAAGCTCCTGGATTTGCTTGGCATTTTCATGCAAAATAACAGTGGAAAATCCAACCGAGCAAGCACGAGTCAGGAAAAAATATCCAAACTATCGAAATAATGAAACAATATGTATAGAATATATACAGTAAAAATACAAAAATATACTGCTTTACCCAAACTTCTAAAGCATGCATAATGGATAAATGTAAATACATGAACTGCCAAAAGTAAAACACACAACTATCTGGGACCACTAGGGCCTCCCGGGCGGGATCACTAGAGCTTTCCATACTTTACGCATAAAGCGACTGTGGAGTGTCTCTGTTGTTCGCATGACCAACAAACCGACCTTGGTTTTAGGCTCCCAAAGTCCATCATCAATAAATAAAGCCGACTTTAGTCTTAGGGTCCTAAAGTCCATCAACAACAAACAAAGCCGACCTTGGTCTTGGGGAAGTACATCAATAACAAACAAAGCCGATGTTGGTCCTAGGGCCCCAAAGTCCATCAACAACAAAATTCGAAGCAACTTTGGTCTTATGACACCAAAGTTCTA